>PVLC010001441.1:125636-143748 GCA_004027655.1 Graphiurus murinus
GTGGCGCACGCTTGTAATCCCAGCATTCGGGAGGCTGAGACCAGAGGATCCGGGTTCGCGGCCAGCCTCAGCTACCTAGTGAGGCACTCCGCAACTTAGTGAGACTCGGTTTCAAAATAAAGAATAAAAAATAGGGCTGGGGGTATAGCTCGGAGGTAGAATGTCCCTGAGTTCAATCCCCAGTACCGCAAAAAAAAAAAAAAAAAAAAAAATAGGGCTGGGGGTGTAGCTCAGAAGTAAATGCCCCTGGGTTCAACCTCCAGTACCACAAAATAAATAAATAAATGTGTGTGTGTGTGTGTGTGTGTGTGTGTGTGTGTGTGTGTGTGTGTGTCTTTTACTGGGGATTGAATTCAGAAGCATTCTACCTCTGAGATATACCCCCATCCCTAATTTTTTTTTTTTAGTACTGAGGATTGAACCCAGGCACATTCTACCTCTGAACTATAACCTCCAGCCCTATTTTTTATTCTTTATTTTGAAACAGGGTCTCACTCAGTTGCGGAGGGTGTCACTAAGTAGTTGAGGCTGGCTGAGAAACTGCGATCCTCCTGTCTCAGTCTCCCAAGTACTGGGATTACAAGTGTGCACCACTATGCCCAGCTCTATTTTTTATTTTGAAACAAGGTCCTTTCTAAGTTGCTGAGAGTCTCACTAAGCTGCTGACACTGGTCTCAAAACCTGCAATCCTCCTGTCTCAACCTTCGAAGTGCTCGGATTATAGGCAGGCACCACTATGCCTAGCTATTTTTTGAAACACCATCTTGCTAAGTTATCAAAGGTCTCACTAATTTGCTGAGACTGGCCTCAAACCTACACTCCCGTCTCAATCTCCCAAGTACTGGGATTACAAGCCTGTGCCACCACACCTGGCTTAGAGTAGCTACTTCTTTGGTACATATGAGAGCAGAAACTACTTTTGTCCTTTTCTCCCTTTATATATGACACCACTTTAGGAATCTCAACTTACAAAAACCCAAATTTTAGAAAGAGAATAAACAAGTGGATGATAAGCCACTAGTTATAAAATGGGTTATAAAATTACTCACTAGCCGAGCACAGTGACCCATGCATGTAATCTTAGCTATTAAGGAGGCCAAGGCAGAAGGATCACAAGTTCGAGGCCAGTCCAGGCAACACAGTGAGACCCAGTTTCAAAATAAAAGAGCTGGGGATGTAGCTCAGTAGTAAAGTGCCCCCTGGGTTCTATCCTCAGTACGGAGGGAGGGGTGAAGGCGACTAGCCGGGTACGGTGGCACATGCCTATAATCCCAGTACTTGAGAGGTTGCGGCAGGAGGACCATCGAAGGTTTGACGCCAACCTCAGCAATTTCGCGAGACCCTCAGCAACTAAGCAAGACTTTGTTTCAAAATAAAATAATAAAAAAGGAGCCGGGCGTGGTGGCGCACGCTTGTAATTCCAGCATTCGGGAGGCTGAGACCAGAGGATCCGGGTTCGAGGCCAGCCTCAGCTACCTAGTGAGGCATTCTGCAACTTGGTGAGACTCGGTTTCAAAATAAAGAATAAAAAATAGGGCTGGGGGTGTAGCTCGGAGGTAGAATGCCCCTGAGTTCAATCCCCAGTACCGCAAAAAAAAAATAAAATAAAATAATAAAAAAGGCAAGGGGTGTAGCTCAAAGGTAGAATGCCCCTGGATACAATCCCTAGTACAAAAAAAAAACAAAACTCACTGGGGTGAGGCGTAGCTCTGTGGTTGAGCGCTTGCCTAGTACACTGGAGCCCCTGGGTTCCATCCCCAGGACCAAAAGCCCCACGAGGCTTCTCACTCCCTGGAGAGCCAAGGGCTTCCCCATCTTGCCAGCTAGATCCCAGGCCTCGGCCTCACATTCCTTCACTTCATTCAGTTTACCTCAAGCCAACCTCATTAGTTTGGAAATTCCTAGAATTTCCGCCTGGTCCTCCCCCAAGCACAAAGCCAAGGAGCCGTCTTGGCCTGTAACACAACAGGTTGCAGCTGGAGCAGCCTTTTCTGCCCCGGCCTCCCAGCCTGCCAAGGAGATGAGCTGCCTTCCGAGAGGGCAAGGGCCTGGAATCCTGGGAGGCAGGGCACACCAGGCCGGAGTGTGCACTGTGGTCCTAGCTGTGTGGATGGGTACCCCACTGGGCTTTAAAGGCCCCAGGGGGAGGCCGCTGTCCCATTCCCAGGCACTGCTAGGACAGCTAGCTCCCAGGAGGACCCCTACATCAGTCCCTGATGCCAGTGAACTGGACCCAGAAATCTCCTGAAAATCTGGGTCAATCTCCGGTTCCCTGGGGAGGGAGTGTCCACTGGTGAGGCAGGGATTAAAAGGCCCTCTGCATCACCTTCTGTGAGGTGGGGGAGGTGAGCAGGTGGCAGGCACCAGGAGATCAGGGCCCTGACCAGCCCACAAGATAATAATTCAAGTTAAGGATTGAAATTCTGCAAAAGACACTGGTTCCCCAATACCCAATTGTGACCAATTGAGGAACCTCAATAAGGTTTAAAAGTTCAACTCCCTAGAGTTTCAGTGGTTACTCTCTTTCCTGGACCTCCCCCCTTGTGTGTGTGTGTCGGGGGTGGGAGGGCTGTTTTTGTCTTCTATCTTTCCTTGACTTAAAATAAACTTTCATATTTCTATAGCCTTCGCTAGTCCTTGGACTTCATTCGTTGAAACTCACTGGACAAGAACCCTCTAAGAGGAGACACCTCCGTTTTCCTGGGAGTGACATCCTGGAGGATGACATCTTTTCAAAAGCTGCTGAGAATCCAGACCCATCCCTAATTCCACCCAGCGTAAGACCAGCAGCAGCTGCAGCTCAGCCCACCGAAGGAGGATCAGAGCTAAACCTCACAGAGTGTGTATTTAGGAAGAACAGTGCTTTTTTGAACCCAGAGGTATTCCACTTTCCAGCTACACCCCAGCCCTGTTTTATTTTTTACTTTTTGAAACAGAGCTCCCTAAGTTGCTGAGGCTGGCCGGCCTGGAACCTTCAATCCTCTTGTCTCAGCCTCCCAAGTACTAAGATTACAGGCGTGAGCCACCATGCCCAGCTTGACCTGCTCATTTCTATGTAGTTGCCGAATGACTCCAAGTTCTGTCCTTATCTTCCCATGGCTTTCTCCTCCTCCTCCTCCTTCTCCTCCTCCTCCTCCTCCTACTCCTCCTCCTCCTCCTCCTTCTCCTCCTCCTTCTCCCTTCCTCTGTCATTTTGTCACAGGAGAAAGATAGATTCTGAGAAGGGTCCAGGGAGTTCCCAGGGAGAGAGAGGGGAACTCAACTCAGGACTGGTGGGGAGTTCTTGTCTTACACAAGGAAAAAGAATTTCAGGCCAGTCAGAGACATAGACTGGGGTTTATTTAGAAGAGTCAAGGACACGCCTTCAAAGGAGAATGCGGGCCATCTCCAGAGTGGGAGAGGCATTCCAGGGACTCACCGGTCTTCTTTTAAAGGAAACTTGGGGAAAGGTGGGTCTGGGTAGGTAATGTGGCGATGACATCAGTCCGGTGATCACTAGATGGTTGATAGTGGTCTGGTCATTTTCCAGATCCTTAGACTCACTGTGGTCTCCATTATCTGATCAATACGTAATGCTGAGCAGCCGGGTGTGTGTGGTGGCGCACGTTTGTAATCCCAATACTTGTGAGGCTGAGATGGGAGGATCTGGGTTTGTGGCCAGCCTCAGCTACTTAGTAAGGGCCTCTGCAACTTAGTGAGACCCTGTTTCAAAATAAAGAATAAAAAATAGGGCTGGAGTGTAGCTTGGAGGTAGAATGCCCCTGGGTGGTTCAATCCCCAGTACCACAAAAGAACAAACAAAAAAATGTAATGCTGAAAAGTTTCCTAAATTGCTAAATTGTAGGTTTCTCCAGATACAGTATCTGTCTTGCTTAAACTGTTTATTAGGGGTTTGATTAACAGTTCACGAGGTACTTATAGTTTTTGGTTAATTTTAAGATTTATAGATTTCCCAGGATTTGGGAGAGACGGGCCTAGGAGAGAGAACAGACTTGGGGGATGAAGGTCTGAGGAAGTTGAGAATCAAGTTTTCATATTACAGTTATATTTTCCTTTTCCTTTCTTTATCGCTCCTCTCTCTCTCTCTCTCTCTCTCTCTCTCTCTCTCTCTCTCTCTCTTTCTCTCTCTTTCTTTATACCCCTCCCCCCACACTGGGGATTGAACCCAGGGGCGTTCTACACCCCCAGCCCTTTTAATTTCTATTTTATTTGATTTTACTTTTTGCAGTACTGGGGATTGAACTCAGGGGCATTCTACCTCCGAGCTATACCCCCAGCCCTATTTATTTATTTTTTTTTATTTTGAAACAGGGTCTCACTAAGTTGCGGAGCGCCTCACGAGGTAGCTGAGGCTGACCTTGAACCCAGATCCTCAGGTCTCAGCCTCCCAAATGCTGGGATTACAAGCGCACGCCACCATACCCGGCTTTGATTTCTATTTTAAAACAGATTCTTTCTAAGAGTTCCTGAGGATCTCACTAAGTTGCTACAGCTGGCCTGATCCTCCTGTGTTAGCTGCCTAAGCACTGAGATTACAGGTGTGCGCCAGTGCACCTGGCTCCTTTGTGTCTCTTTTCTACCATTTCTTTTGTTGCTTCTAACCTCCCTCAATTGCACTTACAGTCCAGCTGGGTAATCCAGGATGGTCTCATGTCAAGAGCCTTAATAATATCTGCAAAGACTTTTTTCTTTTTTTCCAAGTAAGATCACATTCCCAGGCCCTGGGGGTCAGGACATAGATATGCAAGTTACATGTAGGCTGTTACTCTCACCACAACTGTGTTCTTGTAGATAAAGAGCTCAGGCTTTAGTCAGTTAAGGGAGTTGGCCCAGTGACTATGACGAGAAGGAACCCAAGAAACATTATGCTAAGCAAAAGAAGATAGACACAAAAGGCCATGTGATATTATTCCATTAATGAAATAACCAACTAGACAAATGCATGAAGACAAAAAAAAAAAAAAATAGATTGTCAGTGTTAGGTAGTAAGCTAGACAGGAGCAGATGGGGTCAGCTGAGACAGGCCGGAAGTTTACCTGCGGGGCCTTGTTCATCTTGACCCCTTCCCCCACGGGTCAAGGCAGAGAAACAAAGCAGGGTCACTAAAGTGCAACAGGCAGAGGGTGGTCAATCACCCCACTCGGTTCAATCCCCAGTGTCATAAATAAACAAACAAACAAACCTCCTGTATTCCCCATTTGTGCTTTCTGTTTTTTTGTTTTGGTACTAGGGATTGAACCTAGAAGCATTCTACCTCCAATACGTATAAGAAAGGTGTCCAAAGGGACTATAAACTCGACACATGAAACACTCCCTGCCATTTTCCTTTCCTGGAAACGGAGGGCTTCAGACCCCACCTCTGGAGAATAACCCTGAAACGGCGTTTTCCTTACTGGGGTTCTTGTCTACAAAGTGTGAAGAATGACATTCACACACAACAGAAAGATGAGCAGGGAGTTTATTTGTAAAGAGAACGGGGAAGGGAAAAAGGCAGAGCATCCTTGCAGGCAATGGGGACCCTGGAGTCCGGCAGCTGCCTTCTGGACACTATTTGGAAGTGGCCCAAGCCACGTGCCCTCAGTTGCAAACTGCTTTCTCCCAAAGCCCATGAGATCTGCTGAAGAGAGGAGCAAGGGCCTCGGTCAGCCAAGATGTCCAGATTGGCCTCGATGTCCAGCAGGTGTCACTGCCCTGGAGTTGCCCGGGCCCAGTGCCGTCAATTACATACCACTTTCCCTCAAAGCCAACAGGATCTGCGAGAGAGAAAAAAGTTCCTAAAATGGAAGAGTTCCCAGAGTGGGAAAACCATTTAGAGAGGCTGGTCTAGGGGTTCATATGCTTCTTTGAGTCTCCTTTTCCAGTTGAGATTTCAGAGGCAGTTTCCTGGGATTTGCAGTGTTCTTTGGGTCTCTTTCAGTTGGGGGTCCCAGATGCTGTTTCCTGGACTGTCCTAGAAATCTCCTGGAATTACTTATCAGCAGGAACAACTAGAGTTTTGTAAAGCTCTGGTCATCCTCAGGAGGCATTTGATCTCATTGTCACTTGACATTTGGGAGATCTGGTCTTTTCAGGAGTTTTTATTATTTATTTATTTATTTATTTATTTATTTATTTATTTATTTATTTATTTATTTGTGGTACTGGGGATTGAACCCAGAGGTATTCTACCTTAGAGCTACACCCCTAGTTCAATTTTTTATTTTTATTTGGAGACTGGGTGTCACTAGGTTGATGAGAGTCTCACTACTTGCTGAGGCTGTCCTCAAACCTGCAATCCTCCTGTGTCAACCTCCCAAGTACTGAGACTATAGGCATGCCCCACCACACCCAGTTAGAAGTTTTGGAAGTTAGTTAGCGTCTGTTGCTTCTCAGGAAATGAAGTTTTTCCACTATGGCCCTCTGGCCTTATCTGCCTACTTCTTTCTAAACCTCCTCAATCCCATTGCCCCAGGCTGCTTTTCCATTCCTGGGAATGGCCCATTCCAGAAGCTTTTTCCCCTGGAGTGTGACCCTACCCTTTTCCCTCTCACCTTTCTCATATGATGCCTCTACTTTTTTAAGTAAACCTCCTGAACCGGGTGTGTTGGCGCATGTTTGTAATCCTAGTACTTGGGAGGCACAGACAGGAGGATCACAGGTCGCAGCCAGCCTCAGCAACTTAGTGAGGCCCTGTTTCAAAATAAAAAATGAAGCTGGGCGTGGTGGCGCACGCTTGTAATCCCAGCATTCCGGAGGCTGAGACCGGAGGATCCGGGTTTGAGGCCAGCCTCAGCTACTTAGTGAGGCCCTCTGCAACTTAGTGAGACTCAGTTTCAAAATAAAGAATAAAAAATAGGAGCCGGGCGTGGTGGCGCATGCTTGTAATCCCAGCATTTGGGAGGCTGAGACCGGAGGATCCGGGTTCGAGGCCAGCCTCAGCTACCTAGTGAGGCACTCCGCAACTTAGTGAGACTCGGATTCAAAATAAAGAATAAAAAATAGGGCTGGGGGTATAGCTTGGAGGTAGAATGCCCCTGAGTTCAATCCCCAGTACCGCAAAAAAAAAAAAAAAAAAGAAAAAGAAATAGGACTGAGGGGGTAGCTCAGAGGTAGAATGCCACTTGGTTCAATTCCCGGTATCATAAATAAATAAATAAACAAACAAACAAACAAATCTCCTACATTCCCCATTTGTGCTTTCTGGTTTTTGTTTGTTTGTTTCGTTTTTACTAGGGATTGAACCTAGAAGCAGTCTACTTCCAAACTCTGCCCCCAGCCCAATTTTATTTCTTTATTTATTTCTTTTTTTTTTTTTTTTTTTTGTGGTACTGGGGATTGAACTCAGGGGCATTCAACCTCCGAGCTATACCCCCAGCCCTATTTTTTATTCTTTATTTTGAAACCGGGTCTCACTAAGTTGTGGAGGGCCTCACTAGGTAGCTGAGGCTGGCCGCGAACCCAGATCCTCTGGTCTCAGCCTCCCGAATGCTGGGATTACAAGTGTGTGCCACCATGTCCGCTCCATTTTATTTCTTTATTTGGAAACGGTCTCACTAGGTTTCTGAGAGCTTCGATATATTATCAAGGCTGGTTTTGAACCTGCAATCCTCCTGTCTCAGTCTGAATGATTTCTAGGCAGATAAGCAAGGACTGAGGTTGTAGGAAATAATTTTAAGATCTCCCACCCTGTAACATCAGGGCCAGGGGGTGTAGCTCAGAGTGCTTAGCATGCAAGAGGCCCTGATGCAATCCCCAGTACCAAAGGATAGGGGAGGGAGAGGGGGGAGTGCCTGCTTAGTAGGTAAGAAGGCTTCCATTTGGAGTAATGGAATGTTCTGGAATTACATAGTGGTCACAGTTGCTCAAGATTGTGAATGTTCTAAATACCACTTGAAAATGACTAAAATGATGAACTTTATACTATACATACTTTACTGTAATAAACAAGCAAAAAAATGAAACTAGCCAGGCATGGTGGCGCACATTTGTAATGTTTGCAGGTTCATGGCCAGCCTCAGCTACTCAGTGAGGCTCTCTGCAACTTAGTGAGACCCTGATTCAAAATAAAGAATAAAAAATAAGGCTGGAGGTGTAGCTCAGAGGTAGAATGCTCCTGGGTTCAATCCCCAGTACCACAAAAAAAAAAAAAAAAAAAAAAAAAAAGAAAAAAAACTATAATCATAATTCTACTTCCCTCATTCAGGAGTTTAACTGGTGGCCAACCATTTTGAAGTCTACCAACAGGAGCCCATCTTACTTTTTTTTATTTTTTGTACTGGGGATGGAACCCAGGCATTTTCTACCTCTGAACTACTGTACCTCCAGGCCTTTTTGTTATTTTGAAACAGAGTCTTGCTAAGTTGCAAAGGACCTTGCTAAACTGCTGAGGCTATCCTCAAACCTGTGATCCTACTGTTTCAGCCTCCCCATTAAAGTGATGGCTCACACCTGTAATCCCAGTATTTGGGAGGCTGAGACAGGAGGATTGCAGGTTTGAGGCCAACCTCAACAATTTAGTGAGACTCTGTTTCAAAATAAAAATATAAGAAAGGGCTGGAGCATAGGTAAGAGGTAGAATGCCCCTGGATTTAATCCCTAGGACCAAAAAAAAAAAAAAAAAAAAAAAAAGCCAGGCGTGGTGGCGCACACCTGTAATCCCAGTGCTTGGAAAGCTGAGACAGAAGGATCACAGGTTCAAGGACAGTCTCAGGAAGTAGTAGTGAGACCCTCATCAACCTACTGAGACCCAGTTTCCAAATAAGAAATAAAAAATGGGGCTGGGGGTGTAGCTTAAAGATAGAATGCCTCTGGGTTCAATCCACTGTACCACAGAAAGAAAGAAAGAAAGAAAGAAAGAAAGAAAGAAAGAAAGAAAGAAAGAAAGAAAGAAAGAAAGAGAAAAGAAGAAAAAAGTGTGAAACAAAAATACAAAGTTAAGCCAGGCATAGTGGCACACTCCTGATGTAGGATAGAAGAAATAAGTAGGCAGGAAGGAGACAAATGGGAAGGAAAAGTAAAGATATCACTTTAATATAAACACCTGGAACTGAAGCACGGCAGCCTCCATTCCACCTTTGGAAGTTCCTTAGGCTCTGCCCCCCACCTAGGAGCCTGGGCCTAAAAGGACACCGGAAACTCACAAGCCAAGGTCAAGACCCATCCTGAAACCTGAGAAAGAGGAAGGGCTCAATTCAGACCACCTACTCAATTTGGGCCGCCTACCTGTCGACCACCAATACGTGAAGAAGGAGGAGGTCCAGACTTCTTCTGTGCCCACCCCTCTTAAAAGCTTATAAAAGGGGGAGTTTTGGGAAAAAGAGCCCTCTTGGGACCTGGGAAGCGCATCTGGACAGGAGGATGTCCGCTCACCTGTTTTTCAACCCCCTTCCCTTATTTTCCTAAATAAATTCCTACTTTTTGTTCCTAAATGGCACGTGTTAAAATTCTTTTTATCACGGAGGCCAAGGACCCACGAGTGGGACCAGGTTATCCCACAACACTCCCACAATCCTAGTACTTGGGAAGCTGAGACAGGAGGATTGCAGGTTTGAGGACAGCCTTAGCAAGTAGCAAGACTTATCAACCTAGCAAGACCCTGTTTCAAAACAAAAAATAAAATAGGGCTTGGGGTATAGCTCAGAGGTAGAATACCTCTGGGTTCAATTCCCAATACCACCACCACCACACACACATACACACACACACACACACACACACACACACACACACAAAAGCCAAAGAGGGTAGGTGTCACTCATGGTAAACCCTGGGTGATAACAGAAGACAATGAGACAATGAGGAGGCTCAAGAAACTTAAAGCCAGAAGTAAACAATAATGAAAGTCTCAGGCCAATGGCTGCAGGAGGTGGAGACTGGGAAGGGGCAGTCAGGGGCTCTGAAGAGGATGGGACTGTCCTTCTCCCTGGCCTCCTGGAAGGGCTCAGACCAGGGCCACTCCTGGGCCTGGAGGCCCTCCGAGCTCTGTTTCTTCTCTCTGGCTCAGGCCCTCACATGCCAAAGAAGAGCCACCTCTCCATTCAGAGATTTTTTGTGTGTGTGTGTGTGTGTGTGTGGTACTCGGGATTGAACTCAGGGGCATTCTACCTCCGAGCTATACCCCTAGCCCTATTTTTTATTCTTTATTTTGAAACAGGGTGTCACTAAGTTGCAGAGGACCTTACTAGGTAGCTGAGGCTAGCCTCGAACCCGTATCCTCCAGTCTCAACCTCCCAAATACTGGGATTACAAGCATGTACCACCACGCCCAGCTAACTCAGAGATATTTCACACCTGGCTTTATGGGCCTTTCCAGCTAGTTGACCCTCCAAGGAGCATACTCACGTGACCTCAGGCTGCACCCACATTTTCTAGGCCAAACAAATCCACAAAAGTAAAAATCCCCCCACTCACCCACCCTCCCTGCCTGCGTGGCGCGCTGGGTGATTGGGGAGACAGTGCAGAGAGAGCTGGAGGCAAGCCCTCCCTGCGTGACCTTGAATGTGTGACCCTGTCACGTCCTATAAACTCTCCTGGGGTCTGGGGGGGAGTGACATGCACATTGCCCAACTTAGTTGGGTTCAGTGAAGGTGAAGTGAGCTGCCTTGTGGCAAAATGTTTGGTAAATGAAAAGGTATGCACAGACATTGATTCTTATAGACTGGGGAATTGCACCCCGCCCCCTCCCCGGGCCTGGCTTCGCACATTTCCCTTCTGTGGTCTGCAGTGACCTGGAAATGCTATATCCACCCTGCCCCTCCCGCCTAGGCCTGTCTGCATCTCCCAGTGCCTGGGGTCCTATGAGCATGTGGCTGACCCCCTTTCCTGAGACCCAATCCCCCTCTGCTCTCCTGACTTCCTGCTACCCCCACCCCAGGACCAGAGCTGTCAGAAGGCAGCTCTCCCATGGCACAAACCCTGCTTAGTGAGTGAGTGTCCACCCAAAGGGTGAGAGATTTGCTTTCCAAAGAAAGGTCCCAGATTTCCCATCTCATAAGATGCTTCAAAGAAAACAAGCAGAGATCTGTGGTTGCAAAAAAAAACATGAGAAATTCTGCTCACCCAAACCTGCTCCTTCTCCCGTCCATTGCAGAAACATACAGTAACCTGCAAAGTGGGGCTGCCATGGGAAAGGAGATGATTCTGAGAAGGAGTTCCCAGTGAGAGAAAGAGGAGAACAGCAACTCAGGAACTCAGGACTGGCAGGGTCCTCGGCTTACATGACAGAAAAGAATTTCAGCACAAGCCAGTCAGAGACATAGACAGGGATTTATTTAGGAAAGCAAGGGGGGACACTTTTTTTTTTTTTTTTTTTTTTTTTGGTACTGGGGATTGAACTCAGGGGTATTCTACCTCCAAGCTATACCCCCAGCCCTATTTTTTATTCTTTATTTTGAAACCGAGTCTCACTAAGTTGCGGAGGGCCTCACTAGGTAGCTGAGGCTGGCCTCGAACCTGGATCCTCTGGTGTCAGCCTCCCGAATGCTGGGATTACAAGCGTGTGCCACCACGCCCGGCTTAAGGGGGGACACTTTCAAGGAAGAACATAAGCCACTTGGAAAGGGAGAGAAGCTGTGGGGTAAAGTATGGGATGCAAATTCTAGGGCTAATGAGGCCATCTCCAGAGAGACACACACCTTGAGGGGTTTAGGGTTCTTCTTGTAAAGGAAGCTTGGTGAAAGGTAGGTGTTGGAAAGTATTTGCTTGGACATCAGTCCAGAGATCTCAAGACAGTAACTGGCCATCTGCCACCTTCCAGTCTTAGACACTTTCTCCATTGTCTGATCTGATCAGTAGATACCTTCTTTGCTTAAACTATTCCTTGGTAAGATAGTTAACTGTGCTGAAGGTAATTACTATAAGTGAATGAGTAAAGATTTGTAAATTTCCCAGAAATTTGGGAGTGTCAGGCCTGGCCTGGGAGTGAAGGTCTGAGAAACTTTAGCACAAGGCTTTTTTTCTATTTTCTTCTTTCTTCCTCCATTCCTACAAATGTTTGTGTTTTAAGGGCAGCTGTGTGTGTGTGTGTGTGTGTGTGTGTGTGTGTGTGTGTGTTGGTGCTAGAGATTGAACCCAAGGGCATTCTACCTCCAAGCTAATACATCCACCCAGCCCTATTTTTTGTTTGTTTTGAAATAGAGTCTCCCTAAATTGCTGCAGCTGGCCTTGAACCTGCGATCCTCCTGTCTTAGCTTCCCAAGTACTGGGATTTACAAGTGTGCACCACCACACTCAGCCTACGGGCAGTTTTTAAATACACACAAGCAAAGATGACTTGTAAAATGAATCCTTTGGACCTCTCATCCTCCTTCAACACTGTCAACATCTAAGAACACAGGAGAGGAGGGGTTTGAGAGTCACAGACTTCTGAATTCCAGTCCTACCGCCAATTAGTGCAGGGCCCTAGGAAGTGGTTCCAGCACTCTAAGCCCGTCTCATGTGTAAAGCAAGGATAATATCTCATACCTGGAGTGTGAGAATACAATTGGATCTTTTCTGTCAAAGGTGTACCTTGACTTGGGCTCCATTTTGTATAACCTTATGCGTGCTTGTATTTTTGTTAAGAGTGCCAACCTTTGCCCCTGCACTCCCTTCAGCCAATGGCAAAAAGATTGTGAGGCTCTGTTTCCACCAATAGGAGCACAGCACAGAAGCCCCCTGCTGAAAATAAAAGCCCAGCAGTTTCCCGCCATGCTGTTCCTGCACACTGACTCACTGCTGTTCTTGCACACTGACTCACTGGTGGTGGGAACTCTTTTTGCAAAAAGTAAAATTGGCCTTGCAGAGCTCCTTTCAATTTTTTTTTTTTTTTTTTTTTTACGGCGCTATGGAAATTTACTTCTGACAGGAACAGTAAATGAAATAAGGTAACTCGAAGACACTAGCTCAATGTTCCACCCAAAGTAAGAGCTCAATTAACAGTGAAGATCTTTGCTAGCGGTAACGCACTGTGTATGATCTAAGGGGATGGGTTGAATCCCAAGCCTTGCCTCTGTTGCAGGAGAGTGCTCCCCACAAGCCTGGTCTCAGACACCAAAGAAAACTCTGGAGGCCAAAAGTAGGATAAGCAGGTCTTCCTTTAATCAGCAGCTGATGACCCAGACTGGGTAATTTCCTGCTTTCTGGGTCTCTAACAAAGAGATTCCAACCCTTATATGCAGTTGGTCACTTAACTTTGAGAAGGGAAAAGGGGAAATGTGAGATTTATTACACTTTCACCTAGCAGGAGCAAGATACCAAAAGTGGAAAGAGCGCATTAACTCAAGGCCCTGTCTCAAGGCCTGAGGGCGCTGGTGCAGTCTTGTTTAGGTTTAGAGATGACCCGGCTGCTCTGGTCTCTGGCTTGCATAAGGGAGGGGCTGGCCTCATTGATTTGCAAGCCCTCTCGGTTCACCTTCTCTGCAAATGTCAGCACACTGAGAGCTAGGGGAGGGAGTGGGAATTCCTTTTTCTTCTATCCTAAGCCTAAATTCTTTTTTTTTTTTTGCAGTACTGGGGATTGAACTCAGGGGCATTCTACCTCCAAGCTACGCCTCCAGCCCTATTTTTTATTCTTTATTTTGAAACAGGGTCTCACTAAGTTGCAGAGTGCCTCACTAGGTAGCTGAGGCTGGCCACGAACCTGGATCTTAGCCTCCCAAATGCTGGGATTACAAGCATGCGCCACCACGCCCGGCTCTAAATTCTTAAATAATAATATTTCCATGGCTCTAACTATTCTTTCCCATATCACCTCTAGCTGTGTGATCTGGGACAAGTTACTGACCTTCTCTGTGCTCCAATGTTGTCTTTTCTTTTCTTTCCAATGGTAGGGATGGAACCCAGGGCCTCACACATGCTAGGCAAGTGCTCTACCACTGAGCTGCACCCCCAGCCTTTCCAGTATTTTCATTAACACTACCTACCTGCATAGGCATTTTTGTTAGGAGTTAAAAGTGTCAGCATATTTAGAGCATTTGAAACAGTGTTTTAAGGGCCTTATAAAGGTTGGCTTTGTTACCGTTAACACACCCTGTTGAATTTTATTTAATTTGGTATTTCACAAGTTCCTTTCACACCCATGGGCATCTTCCTCCTGAAATGGAATCAGAGTTTGAAGTGCAGCTCAGAGCGGGGCGTGGTGGCACACATTTCTAATCCCAGTACTTGGGAGGCTACTGGAAGATTACCGGTTCATGGCCAGCTTCAGCAATTTAGTGAGGCCCTCCGCAACTTAGTGAGGCTCTGTTCCAAAATAAAAGAGAAAATAGGCCTGGGGATGTAGCTCAGAGGTAGAATGCCCCTAGGTTCAAGCCCCAATACCACACACACACAAAAAGGAGCTGTAGCTTAGGCTGAGTGGCTGAGTTTACAGTCTTCGGAGTTCCACCCCCACTAGACTGGTCAGGTCTGTGACTCAGCCTGGTGTGGCCCGATTTGCTGGCATGGCATGGGGGCCACAGTTGTTTGCAGTGCACCCCCAAATGCTTCTAGGTTAACAGAAGCTGGAGACACAGACCAGAGAGACTGGGAGACGCCCCTCCCCCACTACCTAGGAACCCAAGGAATCCCTGGCCCAAGACCTTTAAACTGTGGCCCAGCCCTCCCAGCAGCATGCCGTCACCTGGAAACCCCGGGGTGGAACCAAAGATTCCAGGATTCACGGAGGACTTTTGTAATTATATACAAGTTCTCTACCACCGAGCTACATCCCCATCCCATACAATTCTACTTTTTATCTGAAATGCTACTGGTTTAACAATCTGACTCTTTTGCTCAAACAACAAAGGAGAGACAGGGAGAAATCTGGGCTTGGGACTTCTGGAGAGCTCAGCCGTCCTTTCTGCCTGCACATCTGCCCACATCCCCTCCTGTATCCAGATGTTTACAGCAATCAGAAACCACAGCGCTTCCGCCAGCCTGCTTCAGACAGTGTGGCCAGCTCATCCCACCTGACCTCTGGCTTTGTTTATTAGGAGAAAACACACACACACACACACACACACACACACACACACACACACACACTACCCTACCACCGAGGTCTCAGATAGGCTCAATTCAGAAGCCAGGGAGGGGGGTGATCTGGCGTCTATGCTCAGGGGAATCCTTGCAGGCCTGAGGAGGATTTGGCCTTCCTCTGACCTGGGCAAGAGCACTACAGACTGGAAAGGAGCCTTCTATTCTAGGGCTGACCCTTTTACCCCAGGGGATAGTCTATCATAGTTCTCCATGGTGGAAAATAGTGTTGTTGTTATTGTTGGTACTGGGGATTTAGCCAAGGCATTCTACCTCTGAGCTACACTCCTTAGCCCTTTTTTTGTTTGTTTTGAAACAGGGTTTCACAAGGTTGCTGAGGGTCTGCTAAATTGCGGAGGTTGTCCTCGAACCTGCAATCCTCCTGTCTCAGCCTCCCAAGTACTGGGATTACAGGCGTATGTCACCATGCCTGGCTAGAAAATGGTTTTCTTTCCTGTCAGCCACTTTAATGGAACAATGCTGCCTACAAGACCATTCGTAATTCTGATAAGAAAGTTGTCCAGCTGTGGGACATTGCGTGATGCTCCCATCACCCACCTCTCCTTTTCCTTAAGAGGACTGTTCACGCCCACCAGCCAGGAGATTTGTAGTGTCTCCCTGAGGAGAAGGGAAACCTTCTCATCCCAACATCAAGCCTGGCCCTGTGACTCAGGATGGCCCATGAAATCTGGGTAAAAAATGACACATACCAGCCCAGAGCAGAAGCTCTAAGAACCCCGTTGCTCTTTCTCTTTGTCTTCGGAATACCAAGTCCCAATTGGGGACGCCCCTTCCAGTTGAGTTCCGAGATGAGAGGTCACATAGAGCAGAGCTACAGGCACCAATACCTACAATGAGAAACAATATAAAAACCACTGAGGTCGGAGGGTTGTTCGTTACTGCATCATAACCCAGTGGAAGCTGACTAATACACAAATGTTATATACCAAGGATAGCATCATGACCGGACCATTTGCTTGTTCTGCCCTACCCCTGTTAAAATTTGAATACCAAAAATAAACTCGGGGGTCCTCATTCTACCACTGTCTAGTCTCTAATTGGATAACACTGCTCAGGAAAACATCAATTATGTCTGAAACCAGCTTTAACCAGCATTCTAATCAACAGCAGATAAGCTCGGGAAACCACTCAACTTTTATTCAAAATGGTGAGTCCTGTAGGGGCGTCACCACATGATTCTCTGCTGCCTCGAAATGGAAACAACAGCCGGGCGTGGTGGCGCATGCTTGTAATCCCAGCATTCGGGAGGCTGAGACCGGAGGATCCGGGTTCGCGGCCAGCCTCAGCTACCTAGTGAGGCACTCCGCAACTTAGTGAGACCCGGTTTCAAAATAAAGAATAAAAAATAGGGCTGGGGGTGTAGCTTGGAGGTAGAATGCCCCTGAGTTCAATCCCCAGTACCGCAAAAAAAAAAAAAAAAAAAAAAAGAAATGGAAACAACACAAAATCCAGACCAAATTTGACATCCGGCTCTTCTGTTCCTTACCTTACTTACTGTGATGGCTAGTTTTTATTTAGTTTGGTTTGGTACTGGGGATTGTGAGGATATAACTAGATCTTTTCTATCAAAGGAATAGCTTGACTTGGGCTTCATGTTGTAAAACTGCCACTGTGTAACTTTACCTGTGCTTGTATTTTTGTAAGGATAGCATTTCCTGGAAATTGTGAGTGCCAGCCCCTCCCCCAGCCTCCCCTTGAGCCAATGACGTAAAGACTGTGAGGCTTTCCGTGCTGTTCTTGCACACCTGACTTTACTGGTGGCTGGATCCCTTTTTGCAAAAAATAAAATTCGAGGAGCCAGGCATGCTGGCACACACTTGTAATCCCAGTACTAGGGAGACTTAGACCGGAGGATTCTGGTTCAAGGCCAGCTTCAGCTACTTAGTGAGGCCCTCCGCAACTTAGTGAGACCCTGTTTCAAAATAAAGAATAAAAAATAGGGCTGGGGGGTGTAGTTCGGAGGTAGAATGCCCCTGAGTTCAATCCCCAGTGCCACACACACACATACAAAGTAAAATTCGCCTTGCCAAGCTGCTTTCAAATATGTGTCTTTTTAAAAACTATGTCATAGAGCTGGGCGTGGTGGCGCACGCTTGTAATCCCAGCATTCGGGAGGCTGAGACCGCAGGATCCGGGTTCGCGGCCAGCCTCAGCTACATAGTGAGGCACTCCACAACTTAGTGAGACTCGGTTTCAAAATAAAGAATAAAAAATAGGGCTGGGGGTATAGCTCAGAGGTAGAATGCCTCTGAGTTCAATCCCCAGTACCGCAAAAAAATAAATAAATAAAAAATAAAAACTACGTCATAAAAATTTACTTTGATAGGATTGAACTCTCTGAACTGCACCTCCATACCTTTTTTTTTTTTTTTGAAACAAGGTGTCACTAAGTTGCTGAGGCTGGTCTTGAACCTGCGATCCTCCTGTCTCAGCCCCCCAAACACTGGGATTACAGGGATGTACCACCACGACAGCCCATTGAGTGAATGCAATCTTCCAGAGAGGAAGTGGAGAGTGACAGGAGAGATCCTGGTAGGATGCTGGGGTTTTCCGACTCCTAAAGGACTAGGAGGGAAAGAGGCACCAACGAAAAGAAAAAGAAGGGACAGGAGGGGCCATCTGCCTGGAAATTGCAGAGGAAACATAGGGAGGGGGAGAGGAAGGAAATGAGTTGGAAGTAAATTTCTTCCAAAAATATCCCTGAATAGAAGAAAGGCAGAAGTCTTCAGATAGGAAGGGTTCTAGGCACAAACAAGATCAACAAACGCAGCAAAGCCAAAAACAAAAGTCCTACGCACAGCCTGATGAGATTGCAACACTCTAGGGATAAAAAAAAATTAAAAAATTTTTAAAAAGTCCTTAAAGTGTGTGTGTGTAGGGGGGGGAAGTGGGGGTTGTTGTTGTTGTTGGTTTTAATTCTTTTTTTTTTTTTTTTGCGGTACTGGGAATTGAACTCAGGGGCATTCTACCTCCGAGCTACACCCCCAGCCCTATTTTTATTCTTTATTTTGAAACAGGGTCTCACTAAGTTGCGAGTGCCTCACTAGGTAGCTGAGGCTGGCCGCGAACCCGGATCCTCCGGTCTCAGCCTCCCGAATGCTGGGATTACAAGCATGCG
>PVLC010001442.1:0-38579 GCA_004027655.1 Graphiurus murinus
CGGTACTGGGGATTGAACTCAGGGGCATTCTACCTCCGAGCTATACCCCCAGCCCTATTTTTTATTCTTTATTTTGAAACCGAGTCTCACTAAGTTTCGGAGTGCCTCACTAGGTAGCTGAGGCTGGCCGCGAACCCGGATCCTCCGGTCTCAGCCTCCCGAATGCTGGGATTACAAGCGTGCGCCACCACGCCCGGCTAGTAACTCAATTTAAAAAGTTCAATAATGTAGTTGCCTTAAGACCTTATAACATAAAGGTAGCATTTCCAAGTGACAAACCTTTTTCTTCTGTTGTACATCCTCCGGCTCAATGGTTTTTGAGAGTTTATATATATATATATATATATATATATATATATATATATATATGTATTGATTTTTCTAGATCTTTTTACCTAAGGTTTTTTACTTTTTAAATTTACATTAAATTTGTGATAACTGATATGTAAATATTTTACACATTTATGGAGCATCACTGTCATTTTTTTGTGTATGTATCCTACTAGAGTATGAACTCAGAGTCTCACACATGCTAAACAAAAAAATCTACCACTGAGCTCTACCACCAGCCCTTCATGTGCATATTGAGAAATATTTAAATCAGGTTAATATCTACCTTTTCAATCATTTATCATTTCTTTATGGTAAAAACACTGAAAATCCTTTCTTCTAGCTTTTTGAAATACTACATGTATCATTGTTATCTGTCATTACCGTGCTGGACAAATAGTACCTGAGAGCTTCTTAGTTGCCATCTATCTATAACATAGTACCAGTTGATCGACTTCTTTTTTTTCCTTTCTTCTGCTCTACTCTCCCTGGCCTCTGGTAACTGCCATTTTACTTTCAACTTTTATGAAATCAACTTTTTAGAAAATATTGCTCATATGCACGAGATCATGTGGTACTTATATTTTTGTAGCTGACTTATTTCACTTAAAATAATGATCTCTAGTTCTACCCCTGTTGTTGCGAATGACAGGGTTTCATTCTTTTTATGCCTAAATAATATTCTAGTGTGTCTTTGTATCACATTTTCTTTTTCCATTTATCAGTTGGAGACGTTTAGGTTGTTTCCATTTCTTAGCTGTCGTGAATAGTGCCTCAATGAATATGGGAGTGCCTTTGATATACTGATGTGTCTTTGACATACTGATTTCCTTGGGACATATACTCTAGAGTGCGGTTACTGGATCACATAGTAATTCCATTTCCAATTTTTTCATGAACCTCCATATTGCTTTCTGTAATGGCTCTACCAATTTATATTCTACTAGGATTCCCTTTTCCACACATCCTTCCCAGCACTTGTTTTCATTAGTTTTTTATTTTTGTTTTTGTTTTTATAATAGCCATTCTTACTGGAGTGAGGTTGATATCATTGTGGTTTTGATTTTCCTTTCTGTGATCATTAGTGATGTTGAACATTTTTATATGCCTGTTGCCTATTTATATCTTCTTTTGAAAAAAAAATGCCTGTTTAGATTTATTGCCCAGTTTAAAATCAGATTATTGATTTTTATATATTTTTGCTAATAATATTTTTGAGTTACTTATGTATTTTGGTTATTAACCTCTAGTCAGATGTATATTTTGTAAATATTTTCTTCCATTCTGTAGTTTGTCTCTGCACCCTGTTGATTGGTTTCCTTGCCATGCAGAAACTTTGTAGTTTCATGTAATTCCCTTTGTCTATTTTTGCTTTTGTTCCCTGTGCTTTTGGGGTCTTATCCAGAATATCCTAGCCTATTCCAGCATCTTGAAAGGTTTCCCCTATGTTTTCTTCAAGTATTTTTATAACTTCAGATATTACCTGTATTTAGTCCTCTTTGAATTGATTTTTTTATTAATGGCGAGAGGTAGGGGTCTGACTGTCATTAAACTTAAGCTTATATGTAGGGACTCAAATGGGCACCATTATTCAAGGGTAATGACTATTCTCAGTATTATTGCTATCTTCTGATCTGAACCTGTCCTGAGCCCCAGCTCCATGCATCCTACTGTCAGATATTTTCATTTAGCTGTTCCACAGGCACCTTAAACTTAGCATGGTTAATACTGAATTCATCATCTTGTCCTTACCTCAAAATTCTTGAGGATCAACAGCATCCTGTTCCTATTCTTTTGGAATGGCAACATTATATACCCAGACACTTGGAAACTTCTGTTGATTTTCTTTCTCCTTTATCCTCCACATTTATTGAGGAACCAGGTTCTATAGATGATAGTGATAGCTCAGATTCACTGAGCTATCCCAGGCACTGTGCTGTGTCCTTTGAAAACGTAATTTCGCTGACTTTCCCCCACTTCAGTAGCTCCCCAGCATCTCCCCTTCTTTCCATCTCTCTTTCATTTATGTAGTTTAGACCCTTGCCATTTCATAGCTAGGTGAGCTCACAACCTCCTGACTGATCTGTAGTCCTCCAGTAAGTTTACCATGTAGCCAGTCACGTCATTCTGCTGCATGAAATCCATCAGTATCTCTGCTTCCAGTTACGAGTGATTTTCCGAGTTAAAAAAAAAAAATCTTATGTGTAAACATAAGTAACTTAAAGAGATGAAAGCAGAGATGCTGTGTTTGAAATGAGGGGACTGGGTCACTTTAGACGGAACTGGCTTCTATATTATACAGTGCTCTCTATGATCTGGACTTACGCCTTCAGCCTCATCTCTTGCCACTTCTACCTTCAGCTGTACACACCAGTGATTCAGAAGTTTGCAATAACTGAACATGTCACAATCCTTCTCCTCATTTTCCCACTTTCTGTCTAAGGTTTGTGTAACCTTTTCTCTCAGTCTGGATCACGTCTCTACCCCTTAGCCTGGCTAACTTCTATTTGTTTTTCAGCATTCAGCTTACATGTCACTTCCTCAAAGGAGTTCTTCTTTATCAAACTGCCCTGGGTATGTGTCACAACTATAACTGGGCTTTCATAATGCTATATAAGAGTACAGAGGTATGAAAGCATGTATCACATTCTAACTATTTACTTCCCTTTATTCTCTCTATACTTAAGTGGGGTTTAACAGCTTTGAAATGGCAGTTCTTACTCATTTTGCTATCTCTAGCACTTAGCTTAGTGTTGCTGGTATACAATTAGGTACTGGAAGAATAGATTGATAAGTGGGGTGTGTGTGTGTGTAATTTTTTTCTGGGGGTAATGTTCAGTTTGGTCACGAATAACCTTTAAATTCTGCACAAATATTTCGACAAATGGCTGTTGTTAGAGATAAAATTTGTGGCTGAAAATTAAAAGCATGCAGTCAATAACCTTGACTTTTATTCTCATTTTGTTTTTATACTGTCACTTGTCATTCATCCTTATGAGTATCTACTTTGTGCAAGGAAGTATGCTACATGTTAAGGGTGCAGAGGCATATAATAAGGTACTGACTCACAATCTAGCAAAGTAAATGAAAAAGTAAACAGTTATATGTGATGTGGTGAGTTATTACACGGGGGACACCTAACTCAGAGGGCTTTCCACAGAAGTCAGCACCTTATCTAAGTGTAGAAAGACAAGTAGGCATTCATTGGATAAGATTTAGTGGTAGGAGTTGGAGCTGGGAAAGCTGTTTTACACAAATGCAGAGGCTTAGATGAAAGAGAACGCGACATGTTTGGAAGACTGCAGGCAATTGAGTATGACCGACACAGAGAATATATGTTGAGTTTTTGGATGGGTTGGGGAATAGGGTGGAAAGATGAGGCTGCAAAGTTAGGTAGAGTTCGGGTCAAGGAATTATTTTGTCTTATAGATATTAGGGAACTACTGAGTGGTCTTAAGCATGAGAAATGAAATGATCAGGTGTTAGGACAACACAGTGGAGAGTTGATTGGAGAAGGGGAGGCAGTGCAGCGAGGTGGCTGTTGTCTGCGCTCAAGTTTAGAAATGATGACCTGAACTATAATGGCATAATCAGGATGAGTAAAAGGTAAAAGAATTTGAGGTTCTATGAAGAAGTTTTGGTGGTCGATAAGATGTCATAGGTGAGGGAATGGGAAGAATTATAGATGACACCCAGGAGTCTGGTTCGAACAATTTGGTGGATGGTGGTGCAAGTTGCATTTACTAATGTTAGGAATTTAAGAAAATGTCCAGGCTTAGGGATGGAGTTAGGGGAAGGGAAGGTAAATATTTCAGAATTGGATGTGGTAACATTAAAGTGCCAATACCATATTTGAGGGAAGAGATTCAATCAGGTATGTATGTTGGGAACCCTAGTCAGAGTAATTACCCTGAACATGTGTATAACAATATACAAAACAGGGAAGGATAGGAACCTGGGCAGGAACAACTTTTAAGACATGGACAAATGGAGATATTCTATCAAAGGGGATTGAGAAGAAATAGCCAGAGGATTAGGAGGAAAGCAGGAAGTTGGGAGTTTCCTAAATCTGGTGTGTGTGTGTGTGTGTGTGTGTGTGTGTGTGTGTGTGTGTGTGTGTGTGTGTGTGAGATATAATTTGTGTGCGTGCATGTATGTGTGCGCACTGGGTCACTGGGGATTGAATCCAGGGCCATTCTACCTCTGGGCTACACCCAGCCCTTTTCATTTTGAAATAGGGTCTTTGTAAGTTGCTGAGGGCCTCTCTAAATTTCTGAGGCTGGTCTCGTACCTGAGATCCTCCTTTCTCAACATATCTGGTAAAATTACTCCTTGAAAGTACATACTGTAGAAGAGAAAATGAAGGAAAATAATATTTATGAGATTATTTTCTTTTATGGGACAGGATTAAATCTTTTCTCATTTAATATTTATTTTAGAATTTAAGACAGTTAATAGGTTCAGTCTATTTCCTGAGACTTATCTTTCATTTCTGCTTTACAACGTAAAATAGTATTTTTGTTCAGTGGTCATGCTTTCCCATGGTGTGTGTGTGTGTGTGTGTGTGTGTGTGTGTGTGTGTGTGTGGTATTGATCCCAAGGATGTTCTACCTCTGAGCTAAACCCTTAGCCTTTTTAATTTTGTTGTTGTTGTTGTTGTTTTGAAACAGGGTTTCCCTAGGTTGCTGAGAGCCTCACTATGTTGCTAAGGCTGTCCTCAAACCTGTGATCCTCTTGTCTTCCAAGCACTGGGATTACAGGCATGTGTCACCACACCCAGGTCTTCCCATGCTTTACAAAAAATATTTTTTTAAAAATTATGGTTAAAAAGAAACATCTTTTTAACCTTTTTCATCTTAACCATTTTACATCAATAGTGCAATGCATATTCACATTGTTGTACAATAGAACTCAAAGACTCTTTTGATCTTGTAAAATAAATTCTGCACCCATTAATCTATAATTGCCCATTCTCCATCCCTGCCTCCAGGCTTCTGACATCCACTATTCTACTTTCTATCAAAATGAACTTGACTTCTCTAGGTCTCTCATATAAGTGAATAATAGTATTTATGTTTTTGCGACTGGCTTATTTCACTTAGCTCAATGCCCTCATGATTTATCCATGTTGGCACATATCACAGGATTTCCTTCTTCTTTAAGACTGAACAATATCCTACTCTGTATAAGCCAGTATTTATCTGTTCATCTGTTGATAGACTAAAAATGCACTATTTGCATTTTTTGGCTATTGCAAATAATGCTATGAATATGACCTGAAATATTTCCTCAAGATCCTGATTTCAATTCATTTGGGTAAATACGAAGAAATATGGGATTGCTGGATTGTATGAAATTCCATTTTTAATTTTTTGAGGAACTGCCATTCTCTTTTCCAGAGTAACTCTACCATTCCCACTAACTTCCTATGTATTGGCTTCAATAGGAAGTGGAATTACTGTGTTTACATCTTGGCTTCTCTGCTTACTAGAGGTGTAATCTTGAGTAAGTTGTTATTATTTCGTGTTTATTGGTACTGAGGATTGAACCCAGGAGTATTCTACCTCCCAGCTATACCTCTAGTCCTATTTTATTTTTTATTTTGAAACAGGGTTCCACTAAGTTGCTGAGGGCCTCACTAAGTTGCTAAGGCTGACCTCTAACCTACGATCCTCCTGTCTTCAGCCTCCCAAGTACTGTAATTACAGATGTACACCACCATGCCTGTCTCTTCTACAGACTATTTGATCTTCTTATACTAAAAGGTTTATTATAAAAGAATATAACAATTATAATATTGTTGATAGGATGAAAACAAATGATGTATAAAGTAGATTTATAACAATTCTTCATAGTAGACCATCAGTAGTGCAAGTTAGTATCTACTACTCTAATAAGGGTGGTGGTGGTTCTGCTGCTGCTACTGCTACTAGTAGATATGAACAGTGAGAAGCCAGACAAAGAAGTGACGAGATTTGTGAAAAAGCTTCAGAGGTGACATTTAAGCTGAGTCTTGAAAGATATATGGAGGTTCAGTGAGGAGTTAGGGCATTCCATTAAGAGGTAATATGTTGAAAGAGTGCTAGGTGAATGGTAAGAATTTTCGTATGACTAGAAGTCCTAGCTTAAGTGAGTTCAATAAGTGAGAGTTTGACATGTTATTAGAAGAGATCTGAGGAGTTCCCAAAGAGAGACACCTCAACTCAGGACAGTGAAATTAAGGACATGTCACTTAGAGGCACAGAGGAAAGCAACTCCAATTAGAGGCACATTTAGGAAAGCAAGGAATACACATTCACAGGAGAATATGGGTTGTCCCAGGGGACAATCTCCGAGTTATAGCCCCCAGCCATTTTATTCCTTTTCTTAATTTTTTTTTGTTTTTGTTTTGAAACAAGGTCTCACTAGGTTGCTGAGAGCCTTGCTAAGTTGCTGAGGCTGTCCTGGAACCAGCGATTCTCCTGTTTTAGCTTCCCAAGTACTGGAATTACAGGTGTGCGTCACCACGTCTGGCTCAGGCTCTTTTAAAGAAACTTGGTGAGAGGTGTACATAGGAAGGTATGTGGGATGACATCAGTCTGGTGATGACAGGATGTGTTTATAGTGGTGTGGAAATTTTTACTGTTTAGGATGACATAATTTCCATTATCCAATCAATGTTGGAAAATCCCCTAAAAGATTTTTGAAAATACCTCTTTAATTAATCTAATTATTGTGTGAGCTAATTAACAATACATAAAATACTTTTTTTGTGTGGTACTGGGGATTAAACCCAGGGGAGGGGTTTACCTCTGAGCAACACCCCCAACCGTATTTTATTGTTTATTTTGAAACAGAGTCTTGCTAAGTCTCTAAAAGCCTCACTAAGTTATTGAGGCTGGCTTTGAACCTGTGATTTTCTGGTCTCAGCCTCCCAAGTACTAGTATTACAGGCATGGGCCACCATACCTGGCCACACAAGGTAATTTTTATAAGTGAGTAAATTTATGGCAATTCTAATCTGTACAGATTTCCCAGAAATTTGGGAAAGACAGGCCTGGGAGAAGAACTAACTTGGAGAAGGACAGGCCAGGAAAGGCATTTCCAGATTCAATTTATATTTTCTTATCCTTTTGTCTCTTTTCTACCTATCTTTTATTTTGTCTATCCTACCATAAAACTAGAATTAGACTGGAGCTTTATTGTAAAGTCCTTATATGTGGAGGTAATGAACATTTACATTTAATCTTTAAAAAAAATGATATAATGTTGTTATACATTGTAGGGAGATTGAAAGTGATATATTCATATATGCACACAACATCTCTTGGTGTGTTTTGCTTGTCACCCCACCCCTCTAACCCCCTCCTCCCTCCCCTATATTCCTAGTGAAATAGGTAGTGATAGATGCATCCACATATGAACATAATATTATTTGGTCTGTTTCCTTCCCTAGTCCGCCTTTTTCCTCTCCCTCACCCTCTCTCAGACCCCTTCCACTCTTCTACTGGTCTCTCTCCTCATTTTCATAAGATCCCTTTCCTTTCCTATTTTCTCTCTCGCTTCCATGTGAGATAAAACATGTGGCCCTTGATTTTCCCAGTCTGGCTGATCCCACTTAGCATGATGTTCTTTAGTTCCATCCATTTTAAGGAAAGACAAAGATGTTAAAGAGAATTATTTAGAATAACTAGCAATATAGTTTGCAATTTCTCTTTTTTAATATACTTTTATTGATGCATTGTAATTATGCACCATAATTAGGGTCAGAATGATAGAAACATACATCTACACAGGGAATCCCACTCCGTTGCCTCCCTGTCCTCGTACATATTATTAGATTATTGAGATTGTTATTGATCACTTTACATATAAACACAGCATTAATTTGAACTGTTTCCTTCATCAAGTCTCCTTTCTCCTTTCCCACCTCCCTTCCCTAATCCTTTTCCACTATTCTACTGGAATCGCTCCTCATTTATCTGAAGTCTTTTTGTTTCCCAGTTTCTGTGTTCCACATATGAAAGAGAACATACAATTCTTCACTTTCTGTGACAGGATAATGACATTTACTCTTCACAATTGTCTTTAACATCTTTGTCTTTCCTTCAAACCTATATTCAGTTCTTCATTAGGTCCTGCCAGCTCTACTTCTAAGATAGCCCAAATCTAACTAGTTTTCTCTGTCTTCACTATTCCTTCAGTTCATTCCACCATCATATAGCATGGGACTACTCCAGAAAACTCCTTATTGGCCTCTCTTTTTCCAATACTGCCCTCAGTAAGTGGCTTCTTCCTCCTTTCTAACTGCATCACATATGACACTCTATCATTATGAACTTATCATTATTAATATTTTAGTGCCTTTTTCCCTATTTTTGCCCTTGACCTTGCTTGCCAGAGAGTTGTCATTAGTCTTTTCAAAGAACCAGCTTTTGCTTTGTTGACTCCTTCAATGGTATCTTTGTTTCTTATCTACTACCTACCTACTTTATAATTTCTTTCCATGTACTTTCTTTCTTTGGCCTGGAATCACTCTTATTTTTTTCTAAATTCTTGAATTAAATTTCTAACTATTTTAAGTCTTTTGCTTAATATAATTATCTACAATACATAATTCCCTCTTAGGACCACACTAACTACTGTCCATGAATTCAAAGTGTTTTCTAATAGTCATTATTATTTACTTTGCTCCATTTATTATTTGTTATTTAGAGGTATGGGTTTAGGTTTTCAATTTTATTTCAACATCACTAATGAGTATGTAATTCCAGCACTCATAAGCAGAACATGCAAAAGATACACAAAAGAGAAAGTAAAAAATTCTTGTGTTCTTCCTTTCTTCCTACCTATACCCCACCCTCTGTAACCCCAGTCTCTCCTTTCGAAAGTATTAATTGTACCATTTATATGTCCTGTAATTTAATGTCCAGAGAATTAGGTATGCTACAGAAAAATGTGCACTTATAATGTGTATGTTATATACAGTATAGAAAAAGTTACAGGGATGTGGAACAGTTAACATCAATAATCCTTTATGTTGCCTTTTTATTTTTTTTTAATTTTTTGTGGTACTGGGAATTGAACCCAGAGGCATTCTACCTGCAAGCTACACCCCCAGCTGCATTTTTATTCTTTACTTTGAAACAGGGTCTCACTAAGTTGCAGAGAGCCCCACCAACTTGATAAGGCTGTCTGCAAACCTGTGATCTTCTTGTCTCAGCCTCTTAAGTACTGGGATTATAAGTGTGTGCTACCATGCCCAGCTCTATGTTACCACCTCCCCTTTATTTTTTTTTTTGGTACTGGGGATTGAATCTAGGGGCATTCTACCTCTGAGCTACACCCTCAGTTCTATTTTTTAGTCTTTATTTTGAAACAGGGTCTTACTAAGTTGCAGAGAGCCTCACTAAGTAGTTGAGGCTCAGCCTCTCACGTACTAGAATTGCAAGTGTGCGCCACCACGCCTGGCTCTATGTTGCCCTTTTATAACCACATCCACCTCCCTTTCTGCTTACCCTCCAGTTCCCAACTCTGCCAACCACTAATCTGTTTTTCATCTTTAAATTTTGTCATTTCAAATATGGAACTGTACAGAATGTAAATTTTGACATTGGCATGTTTCACTCAATGTAATTCCCTGGAGACTCATCTAGCTTCTTGCGTTTATTGAGTTTGTTCTTTTTTATTTCTGAATAGCATTCCATATTATGTAGTTTGTTTAAACATTCACCTTTTTTTTTTTTTTTTTGCGGTACCGGGGTTTGAACTCAGGGGCATTCTACCTCTGAGCTACACCCCCAGCCCTATTTTTTATTCTTTATTTTGAAACCGAGTCTCACTAAGTTGCGGAGTGCCTCACTAAGTAACTGAGGCTGGCCGCGAACCCGGATCCTCTGGTCTCAGCCTCCCGAATGCTGGGATTACAAGCGTGCGCCACCACGCCCGGCTTAAACATTCACCTTTTGAAGAACATCTGAGCTGATTCCAGTTTCTTTGTGTGTGTGTGTGTGTGTGTGTGTGTGTGTGTGTGTGTGTGTGTGTGTGTGTAGTACTGGAGATGCAAACCAGGGTCACCCAATCACTAAGCTACATTCCCTGCTCTTTTTATTTTGAGACAGATTTTACCTAAGTTGCTAAGGCTGGCCTTGAACTTAAAATTTTCTTGCCTTAGCCTCCCAAGTTGCTGGGGTTACAGATGGTTCTAGTATTTGACTATTACAAATAAAATTGCTGTGTGAGCATTTATAATCGGTTTGTGTATGTGTGAACATTAGTTTTTATTTGTCTGGGATAAATTCCCATGAATACAGTGCTTGTCATACAGTAATTACAGGTTTAGCTTTTTTAAGAAATCGCCAAATTATTTTCCAGAATGTTTGTGCCATTTTATATACTTACTAGCAATTTATGAATGGTTCATAAATTGCATCTGCATCTTTGGTAGAATATAATCTTGTCACTATTTTTTTTTAAATAACTCTGATCGGTACGTAGTAATAGCTCATTGTGATTTCAATTCACATTTACTTAATGATGGTGAACATTTTTCATGTGTTTATTTGCCATCTGTATATCCTCTTGCATAAAATATATTCATGTCTCTTGGCTGTTTTTTAATTGGATTATTTATTTTACTATTGGGTTTTGAGAGATCTTTATTCTGACAAAATATATCCAACTTTAATCTTTTTTGGTACTTGTTTCTAATTTAATTATGTTACTGTTACAAAATGAACTCTGCATGATATTATTTGATATTTTTGAGAATTGCTTAGTGGTTTGGAAAGATGGTTTTATGTGGCTTAATAAGATTGTGTTTTCTCTAATTCTTAGATATGGAGTTATACATGTTCTCTCTCTCTATATGTGTGTGTATATATATAGTATATGTTTATATTTTCATCTATAGAGGGGCTTATGTATGTACATTAGATCAAACTTATTAATTTTGTTATTGAAAACTAATGCTATCAGATTGTTCTATTGTCAAGGAGTGTATTAAAATCACCAATCCTTATTTTTCCTATGAATTCTCATTTTTACTTTGCTTATTTTTTCCTAGCAGTTCTTTTAATTTTTTCTTTGTATATTCTGAGTGTATATTAATGGGGACATGGAAGTTTAGTGAATTATAATAGGCTTTTATCCCAAGTAATGCTTTTTGGTTTGAATATTATTTTTTGTGACATGAATATAATGACATTAGGTTTCCTTTTTCTTCCCCTAATATATTTTTTGCTCTTTCATTTCTAATCTTTTTGTATTTTCATTTTATAGGTGTACCTCTTGAAAAGAACAAATAAATGTTTTTTGTTTGTTTGTTTGTTTTGGTGGTGTTGAGGATTGAACCCTTGAACCCAGGGCTTTGTGCATGCTAGGCAAATGCTCTAACACTGACCTACATCTCTAACCCTGCATTTTCGTGTCTTATCTCAGTCTAGCAATTTGTCTTTTAAGTGAGTTTTATTGATTTGCATTTCTTGTGACTCACTAATATTTGGATCTGTTTCTTCCATCTTATTTTTTACTTTCTTTTTACCCCGTCTTTTCTTTGCTTTTCTTCTCTTTTCTTTTGACCTTTTTATTGAATATATAAAAGTATGTTTATGCCCTTTCTTCCTCCTTACCTACCTGGTTTGGAGTTATATATGAAATTTCTATTCCTCTATTCAAGCAAAACTTTAAATTTTCACAAATATTTTTAGATTCAATTCCCAAGCTGGTCACAATGTTCATTTTTTCTAGCAGTACAATGACCACTCTTCTCTTATATTCATTGTTATCTGGCATTTTGATGCCACTTTTATTTTATACCCCTTTTGGTCATTGTTATTACTTTATTTTTCATTAATCAGTGCTTACCTAGATTCCCATCATGTTAACCTATTTCTTTACTTATTCTTCATGCTGGGGTAACATTGTACTTGTTGAAGTTCTATTAGTGGTAAACTGTTTCTTTATTTCACACTCAATCTCAAATTATAGTTTAATGGGTTCTGTTATTTCGCATTAATAGTACTTTTCTCAGTACTCTGTCCTTTTGCTTCTTTTGTGGCTTTTGAGAAGTTGCTATTAGTCTAATGCTACTGTATTAGAGGTGAATTCTCTTTTCTTTTTCTAACATTTTTTTCTGTTTGTAGTTGTGGGGTCTCACTGTTATCTATTTGAGTGTGGATGTTGTTTCCCTTTATCCTGCTCAGGACTTGCTTGGATTCTTGACACCAGATATTTATACCTTTTGTTGGCAGGAAAGTTTTCAGGTACTTCTTCAAACATTTCTCTCTTACTTATTTTTGGAAATTCTCTTAACAGACATATTGGACATTCTCATTCTTTTTATTCCTCTGTAGGCGACTTGAAGTTTATTTTCTACTTGGTGCAAGGCAAATAGCTATGGGTGTCAGGTATGGTTGACAAGTTTACTACTTGGGTAGTAAACAGTGGGTTCTCTAGACTTCCTTTTTTGGTGTTTTCAGTTATAATATGAGAAACCAATTGCTGCTGTGATTGCTGAAGTCTGCCCAGTTTACAGGGTAGAACAGGGAGGGGAGTGGCTGGGTTTTGAGAGCATAACACCTTTGGAAGTCCAGAGCTGGTGGTGACCACTTAAGTCATAATGGGGGCCTGGCATTGGCTTTGTTGGGCTGGCTGCCTGGTCACTCTTTGGCTTCTTATGGCTTCCTGAGCCAGAACAAAGGTGATTATGCTTTTGAAGGTTAGTTTGTATAGGGGGTGGCTTAAGTGCTCTGGAGATTTGAACACTGTGGCTACGGACGAAGAGTAAATTTCCCCCCAAAGAAGTTTGCCTACCATTAATGTTGGTGGACCTTACTGAGACCCAGCTGCTGAAAGATGGTGTGCCCATAGAACTTTGCACTTCTGCAGGAGTGTTGCTGATAGTAGCAGTTAAATAGTTCTGGGTAGCCATTATTTAGCCTCTGGAGGGGTTGGCTGCCATAATCTTGCATCTGGGCTGGGAGAAACAGGATGAAATAAGTCTGTTTGCTGAGGAGAATGCAGGTCAGTGACCTAGATGCATGTACAGGCTCATTTTAGCTTTTAGTCTTTTTAATATTTGTTTGCTATTTCTTATCTTTTTACATATTGTTTTTTGGTACTTGGGATTGAACCCAGGAGCATCCTACTTCTGAACTACAGCCTCAGCCCTTTTTATTTTTTATTGTAGCAGTGTCTCACTAAGCTGCTGAGGGCCTCACTAGGTTGTTGAGACTGGCTGCAAACCTGTAATCCTCCTCTTTCATCTCCTCAGTTACTGGGATTACAGGGGTGTGTGACCATGCCTGGCTATTTTTTTTTTAACTTTTGATGCTGCATGCTGGGTAACTTATTCAGTTCTATTTTCTACTTTTGTGATTGCAGTCTGTAGTCTACACGGCAGCCACTTGTTACTGTAAACAATCTTATTGGAGTACAACCATGCTTTTAAATACATATATATGCATCATTACATACTGATCATGGCTGCTTTCCCAGTATAAAAGCCAAGGTAAGTAGCTACAACACAGACTGTCTAGTCTGTAAAACCCAAAAATATTAACAATCTAGCCCTTTAAAAAATACTTGTAGATTGATCTCGTGAAGCTCATTAGTGCTCTCTTCAGAAATATTTGATTTTCTGTTTATCCTAGCTTTCAGTTTTACTTCAGTGGCTTTTACTACTGAAAATTCTGTTTATTTTTAAAAGCTATTGTATTCTTTTCCTATTCTTCATTATTTTATTTTTTAAAACATACTTCTAATGCCAGACACAGTGGCACATACCTATCTTCCCATTACTTGGAAGGCTGAGATAGGAGGGTGGCAGGTTTGAAACCAACGTGCAGTAATTTAGTGACACCCTGTTTCAAAGCAAAAAAAATAAGGCTTGGAGTATGACTCAGAGGTAGAATACCCCTGGGTTCAATCCCCAGTACCAAAAATAAAATAAAATAAAAAACAAATAATACAAAAACTTCTATTAGATCAAGTTCTTGGAGGTTTTAATAGTGTTTGTTATTGTTTCTCCAGTTTCATGGTCAGTATTCTTCTTTTTTTTTTCTCCTGAAGTATTTTAATTTTGAATTTTTCTTAAGCAATACATTATCTATGGAGTCCTGTATCTCTACTGAGTGGTTTTACTTTCCTTTTGCCTTGTCATCCAGTGTTATTATTGGCTGTATTAGTTTCCTATTGCCGCTAAAACCAGTTATCACAAATGTGTTTTAAAACAATAAAAACAATTATTCTTTTACAGTTATATAGATTAGAAGTTGGAAATGAGTTTAATGGGGCTGAAATCATGGTGTGGGTAATGCTACATTCCTTTTAGAAGTTCCAGGGGAAAATCTGTTTCTTGTCTTTTCTAGCTTCTAGAGGTCATTTGTGGCCCTTCCCTTCATCTTCAAAGTATATCACTTCAACCTATGCTTCTGTCATCCCATCTTCCCATCTTCACTTTCTGCCTCGGATTTTCTGAACTCGTGATTACATCGGGCCCGTGTGTATGATCCAAGATAATCTTTGCATCTCAGAATCCTTAATCACATTAGCAAAATCCCTTTGCCATGTAAAATAACCTATTAAAGCTTCTGGAGATTAGAACGTGGTGGACATCTTTGGGGAGCCATTATTGTGTACCACACTGCCCCAAAGCAATTTTCATGTTACTTTCTAGGCTTGGGGGTTCTTTTCTTACAGAAGTATTACAAATTTGAGCATTATATTCACTTGTGGTATACATTTTCAGTCTTCAATTCTCAGTGAAAATTTCCCCTTCATCTATGATTGTGTTTCACCAGTGTTCCACCATGCACTATCTCTGAATATACAGTATTCTCTCACTTTTTTATGCCTTCTTCATACTGGTCTTTATTCTGTGTGAATCATATGTTCTTCTCATTCAGAACCCAACTGAAATAATGCTTTGTAGTGAAGCTTTCTAGTTTTCCAAAAATACCAACTTTTCTATTTGTCCATACTTTCATGTGTTATGTACATTTTGTGATGTAACATTTTTCACATTGTATTATTGTTTATAGCTCGTAGGGGCCATGTTTTATTTGTCTATTATAAGTGCCAAGTGCCTAAGAGTACCTGGAATATATAACAGTTCCTTGATAAAAATTTGATAAATGAATAAAGTCTAAGGATATCTATATGTCCAAGTCACTGTGCTCTTGGTGGGACTTTTCAGTTACTTAATATATGCTTAGTGAAGCATTGGTCCAATGATGATAATCTATAGATTTATAAGTTCATGATAGTTTAGAAGGGAGTTATCTGTTGAAGAGAGAGTCGAGCTTCGGCCAGGGCCAAACAAGCAGATAACATTAGGTCTGGGGCTTCATGTGTTTCTCTCTTACTACGTAGAAGCTGAAGGAAAAAAATAAAAGGAAAAGGATTTCATGAAAATGAGGAGAGAAACCTGTAGAGTAGTGGAAGGAGATTAGGAGGAGAACAAGTGGAGGTATGGAGAAGGAGACAGATCATATTATGTCATATATATATGAATGTATCATTATGGATCTCACTATTGTGTATGATTACAATATACCAATAAAATTGTTCAGTAAAAACTGTCGCTGGGCTTAGTGGCTCACACCTGTAATCCCAATACTTGGGAGGCTGAGACAGATTCAAGGACTCAGCAACTTAGCAAGGCCCTTCACAACTTAGACTGTTTCAAAATACAAAATAAGGCTGGGGATATAGCTCGGATGTGGAATGCCCCTGGCTTCAATCCCCATTACACCCCCCCACACATACACACACCGCACACACTCACAAAATTTGTGATAAAGCCAGATGCAGTGGAGCACACCTGTAATCCTAGTACTTGGGGGGCTGAGACAAGAGGATCACAGATTCAAGGCTAGCATCCAAAATTTAGTGAGACCTTGTTTCAAAATAAAAAATAAAATAGGGCCAAGGGTATAGCTTGAAGGTAGAATGCCCCTGGGTTCAACCTTTAGTATCAAACAAAAAAATTGTGATGAAAGCAAATGTGAACAAAACAGTTCAGGGCTAATCACAGGATGACTCTGCTCCTTAAGGCCTCAGGTTCCTTTTACTGGGTTCTTTACCATCTCCTAGGGGTTTTTTGTTTGTTTGTTTGCACAGAATAGGCTGGGTCACTGGTTAGCCTAGTTTCCAGCTTCCAAGAACAGATAATATGTGGATATACTTTTACCCATTTCAGACTGGTCTTGGAGTGGAATATATCATCTCTGCTCATAGTTCCTGGATAATAACAGTTATTTATCCACATACAGTTATATAGAGGGATAAAACATCCCTGTCTTGATGGTCACATGTCTGCACCCAGTTATAGAGGAGTGAGAAGGAAACAATTTGGTAGACAGTAGTTTCTGCACTGTAGGTATGTATAGTATAGTTTTCTTAGGAAAGATGTCCATTTCTGTAACAGCATTTTAGCATGCCCAAAATAGGACTTTTAAATCAATTGCGATGGGTTCTATAGTATTTTTTATGTAAACAAACACACTATGATTCATTTAACTGGTTCTCTATTGTTACTTATTAAGCTATTTTCAAATTCCAGTTGTAAACAAAATGTGAACATCCTTAGGCATATAATTTCTTTCTTAAATTTCTAATATTTTTGAAAAGGCATTTTCTCATATTTCTTACCATATTTGTATATTTGTGAAATACTCATACTCTTTTTCTTTTTGTCTGAACAACTGTCATAAAGTCAGTTTGACTTATTGAGCTGTATATAAAAAGCTACAGTGTCTCAATAAAAATGAATGTTACAGTAAGGAATTAGGTAAAATTCACCTTTTTGTGCAGAAAAACTTATTTAGGTAGTCAGTAGAATAGTAACCTGATCTGATAAAATGCAATTTTGTTCTGATGAACTGTTGAGTAGTGTTATTTTTTCCTAATTTGATTATAGTCTTTATATCTAAGTAGTGAATATTAAATGAGACAAAAGTTATAACAGCAGGCAAAAATACACCTTGAACTCTTTTTGCATGCATTGTATTCATGACTTCCTGAAAATCAAGTTAGTACTTTTAATCTTCTGTCATTGTTTGTGTTTATATTCCGTTTCAGTGATGATGGTTGATGGTTCTGAAGTGGCCCATTAAAACATACCAAATACAGCTTCTATTGATTTATAAATACAGTTCAAGTGTCCCTATCAACAACAGTTAATCTTATTCAAAATAGTTACTTCATTGTTGCATTGCCATAAATTTCTGTAGACAGATTTTGAACTGAAGTTAATTTCTGCCAAATTATAATTGAAGAAGCTCTATTTTTGTGTGTGAGCTATCTAAAAAAAAGTGAAATCTGTGGTTCTTTTCAGAGAGCTACATTTACTGTAGATATTAATGTGCTGTTGACATGTGAAATTTCAAGAATAGATGTGATTTAGAAGAGAAATTTGCAATTCAAAATGTAGAGATTGACATTTATTTTAATTTTGAAGTTGCTAAAGGGAAGTGCAATAATACTAGAATTTTATACTTGGAACAAAATTTGACTTCTGCCAATAATTATTTATCTCCATGGCCTTGTCAGTCATTTTTTATGATCATATGTATCATTGTTTAATCTTATTTCCTATTAGTCTTCACATTCTAAATGTGAATGGATTACAAAATTATGGGACATGCACACAATAGAATTCTACTTAGCAATAAAGAATAACAAAGTGATGTCATTTGAAGGAAAAATGGATGGACCTGGAGAACATTATGTCAAATAAGATTTGCCATTCACAGAAAGTGAAGGGACATATGTTTTCTCTCATATGCAGAAGCTAGGTACTAATTGGGATGCCAGAGGGTCTTTAGATAATGGAGGAGAAACTCCAGTGGAGCCAGGGAGGTGGTTTAGGGGAAGGGGGTTAGAAGACAGTAGAGAGAGGATCAATGAAGGAATTACTTCCATTGACATGTTCATATGTGAGAATAACAATGCCAATCTCAATATCCTATATAGTCACTTTTTAAGAAGTATATTCATTATAACTAGAAACCAGTTCCAAAGCTGAACGAATTTATATGCTTTGCTAGTTCATAGGTATCAACAGGTAAACAACAGTTATACCACTTCTCAGTATCTTTTGAAGAGAATCAAAGTTAGAATACTATAGTGATACATGCATACCCATATTTATAGCAGCACAATTCACAATAGCCAAATTATGAAACCAATCTAGGTGTCTGTCAGTAGAGGAATGCATAACAAAAAATGTGGTTTATACACACAATGGTGTTTTATTCAACCATAAAGAACAAAGCTATTCCATTTGCAGTAAAATGGATAGTACTAGAGAATATTATGCTAAATGATATTAGCTAGTCAGAAAATTAAGGGTTGTACATTTTCTCTCATTTGTAGAAGCTAGAGAAAAAATAGGAAACAAAATGGACTTCAGAGAAGTGAGGAGAGAGACTAGAAGAATAGTGAAAGGGGGTTGGTGAAGGAGATGGTGAGGTAAAAAAATTAGAATTGAGGAAGGAAGCTGTTTAAATAATGCTACATCCATAGATAAAGGTATTAATACTAATCTCACTAACATGTACAGGGAGGAAGGAAAGAGGACCAGGGTAGGATGCAGAAGTAAATACATGAAGTGCTGTATACATGTATGTTTGTGTCACTTTGATATATAATTGCAGTGCACCAATAAATTATGTAAATAAAGTCAGTATATTCCAAAGTAAATAAATTGGGAGATGAAGAGTTCTAGAACCCAAATATATGGAAAGCATGTAAAGGACTAGGTTTTTACAAGTGCCTTTGCATTTTCATGTATATTATGTCCTACAAATTATGTAGCCAGAGTGACCAAGGGTAACCACTTATGTAATAATAGCAATGATTAATTTTGCATTTTTTTGGAATATACATAAGTGGATTTACTGAAAAAAAAAAAAAGAAGTGAAGAGTAAAAAGAGTAAAACAGACTGACCCGCCCATATGATAGACTTTGGACCCTAACAGGGGATATAGCCATTAAACATCCTTAAGTTTTATATTACAAATTATACTATGAGAGAAATAACCACAAAGGAATAAGAGGGCCATTTATTTCAGTGGTAGAAAGGTGGGAGTGGTTCTGATAATTCCTATTGATTTCTCACCTTGAATATGAGATTCTATAATAAAGATCTTTGAGAGCTAGTGCCATTTCCCCTTTAATCTTTTTATAAAAAGTTAATTGATTTCTTAGGTCAGGCAGACTTTTGTGGCTTAATAAAGCTAACTCATTGAGTCACCTCAGAAGTTTTACGGAAATTAACTGTACATATGAAGAGCTAGGTGAAAATGTAGTTCTGAAAAAAGAAACTAATATTGATTCAACAGTTACTCCTACTGTGAGGTTTCTTTTTAGTGTCTTAGTTTGTGGAAATTGGAGTTGCTAGTTTATTTTCTTTAAGGCAAAAATAAAATAACAGTTCTTTCTCTTATATCAAAATACATATAAGTGAATAAGATAAGTCATAGGTAGGTTTTACATATTTTAAAGTTTCTAAAATAAATTACTTAAAGATTTTACATTTAAGACTATCATAAAGGGAATAGGAAAATATGGCCAATAGATACATGAAAAAATGCTCAACATCATTAGCAATCAGGGAGATGCAAATCAAAACTACATTGAGATTCCATCTAACCCCAATCAGAATGGCAATCATCAAGAAGTCAAAAAACAATAAATGTTGGCAAGGGTGTGGGAAAATTGGAACTCTTCTACACTGTTAGTGGAATTGCAAACTGGTTCAGCCGCTATGGACATTAGTGTCCAGATTCCTTAGAATACTGGGAATGGATCCACCATATAGTACAGCTATTCCACTCCTGAGTATCTTTACAGTGGAACTGAAATCAGAATATTATAATGATGCATGCATATTCCATGTTTATAGCAGCACAATTCACAATAGCCAAAGTATGGAACCAACCCAGGTGTCCATCCACAGATGAATGGATTACAAAATTATGAGACACACCCAATGGAATTCTACTCATCAATAAAGAAGAACAAAATGATGTCATTTGCAGGAAAATTAATGGACCTGTAGAACATTATGTTAAGTGAGATTAGCCAGTTACAGAAAGTGAAAGGGCATATGTTTTCTCTTATATGTGGAAGCTAAGGAGTAATTAGGATACGAGAGGGACTTTAGATAATGGAAACTTCAGTGGAACCAGGGAAGTGGTCTAGGGGAAGGTGTGTGTGGAGGGGGGAGGGAGAATTAATGAAGGAAACACTTCCATGGACATTATGTCCATATGTGAGAATACCAATGCCAATATCAATACCCTGTATGGGGAAGGAGCAGGGAGTGGAGAGGGAGCCAGGGGAAAAGCCCACCAACTGCTGTGTGCATATATGCCACTATCACTGTGAACTACATTATGATGTGAGACTATAATGCATCAATAAAAGTATTAAAAATAAAAATAAATCATTTGGTTAAAAAGAAAACAACTGTCCTGTAAGGGTGAGAAGAATATATAAATATTGAAATCAGGTGTTACACATTTTTCTCCTGTCTTATTCTCTCATTTTGAAGATAGATTTCATGATATCTGTGGAATGAAAATGGTTTTTATTTGTTTAAGCTAGTATAGTATTCAAGATGGTGTATATGATTACAGACAATGTGATGTAATGCTTGCTCCCTTTAGCTCTTTTCTTGGTGCTCTGTGGGTACTTATAAGTGATAAGTTTAATTCTTATGACACTTCTGTCAAGGAAGTATAATTTCCCTCCTGCAGGTGAGGAAACAAAGAATTGAAATAACTTCTTCAGTGTCACATGTCTGTTAAGGGAAAGAAACAGGTTTTAAACCTAGATCCTTTTGACTGCAGAGCCTCTGCTCTTTTCACTAAGATAAGTCGTGATGTTTTGGAAATAGACCAATACTGAGCTTGATAGTGAGGAGGCCTGGTGCAAGTCATGACTCTTGTCTGATTAATTATGTGACTTAAACTGTTTTCCTTGACTGTAAAATGAGTCGAATGCACAACCTATTAAGTGTCCCTCTGAGCATTTTATATAGGTTTTGTTTAAAAAATTGAGGTGTGGCCATCAAGGTCGGACAATAAAATATGACAAGTTCAACAAATGCTTTTTCTGAGGAGTAATAAGGAATATGCTCAGCTTCCATTTTGGAAGGCAGAGTAGCAAAAAAATACATGAAAGCAATTTATAAATGTGTAAGGTCTTGAAACAGAAATGTCATTTTATCTTTTGATTACTGAAATCTGTATGACAGGAGCTGCATTTGCAAGTGACAATTCTTGCATAAAGAGGTTTTTTCTCCCTCCATAGAGCTCAAACAGAGGCTAGATTGATTGAGACAGCTCTTTGCAGAAATCATGAACCATCAACTTGTCTCTTGCTATTACTAACTTTAACTTGATTTATTTAGTAGATTTGAATTAGGATAGCTTCCAAATGAGCTAGTAAACTCAGCAAAGATAACTGAACACATATATGCATTTTCAGTACTTCTACCTCCTCGTCTTCCCTCATCCTTTTTTTCTTTTTGTGGTACTGGGAATGGAACCCAGGGGTATTCTAGCTCTAAGCTATACCCTCAGCCCTATTTTATTTATTTGTTTTTTATTTGGAAACAGGGTCTCGCTAAGTTGCTGAGAGCCTCACTAAGATCCTGAGGCTGACCTCATACCTGCTGTGATCCTCCTGTCTCAGCCTCCCAAGTCCGGGGATCATAGGTGTGCACTATCACTCCTGGCTTACCTCCCTCATCTTGAACAACTAATGATCCTGTTATTTTGAAAAGAAAGTGTTTTTCTCTTATATTTTCTTCTTTCTCGCTTTTTAAAAATATTTTATTATTGCTTGTTGGTTTGCTTTTACTTTGAAATGGCCATTGTCCCTATCAGTTCCTTGAGAGTTTGAAGAATATCAATCAGCCTCATAACTGGAAGTAGTCATCTACAGCAGTAACTTTTTAAACTTTTTCCTGTTGCTCTGATTTTTCTGTTTTTTTCCATCAATGAAAAGGAGTTTAATTTGCCTTTCCATGACAAGGAAGAGTGAAATTTAAAGAGCTATCAATACTCTGTAGTAAATGATAAGGAAAAGGAAGAGGAAATCAGCAATCCTCAAAACTTTGATCTCAAAGCTGTGACCCCATTCTTTTCCCTATCTTTTCTTTCTTCCTAGGGTTGTCCTTGAATTTTTCAGTGTCTGGCTGGTACTGGCCTGTGTTAATTGCTAGCTAGAGAGCACTGCAGTCTCTTGAAATTATGTTCTCCTGTATCTACACTTTGTAAGAAGAAAAATTTGATGATGATGATGTTGATAGCTTGCTATATGCTCAACACTGTTTTAAGTGCTTTTGTATTTTACAGATGTGGAAACAGGTTTTAAAGAGTAATCTCTGTAGGGTGATTGGCTGAGGTCATGTCGCTAGTAAGAGGCACAATTGGGATTTGATCCCAATTCTCTCAAGTCCCACAGCCTTGATTAATAGCACTACATTAGTGGTAATAATTCCTCAGTTAGCAATTATTACCATGCATTAACTTAGTCAAAGATGACTAAGTTACTGTCCTTACCCTTCAGTTGCTCTTAGTCTAGTTGGAGAAGACATTCTTGCAGTCCAGTTGCAAGTGTGTACAGGGTATGGAAGCATAGTTGTTTAGGTTAAACATCAGTGAATTGATGGTGTCAGACAATAGGTGATACTGGATTTGAAAATTCTCACTGGATTGACTAGTTTCTTCATTAATTTTGTGATGGAAAAGTATTTTGGGCTTAGGCAGTACCATCAATAAAAGATGAGAGGCATGTAGGCACTAGGCTCATTCAGGCAGTGTTGAAAGTGTGGTTGTGGCTGATGCATGGCAGACAGGCAATGCCCAGAATAAGGCTGGGAGAGTCAGGTTAGCACTGTTTGAAGGGTCCTAAGGAGTTTGTATTTGATTCTAGAGGGATTAGTGAGCCATTAAACATCTTTGTGATCTGGCAAGACCTGTTCACAGTGGTATTAATGTAGAAGTTGCTTTGGAAGGGGAAGAAACTAGAGGCAAGAAAACTTTTGGTGAGACTAATGCAATGGAGAGTGTCTGAAATAATAACTAATGCAGTGAGTGTCTGAAATGAGGCAAGTGGTAAGGATATCAAAAAGAAAAGGGGTTGACAAGTAAACTAGAATGACACTTGAGAAAGAAATGATGAGGGAGTTGAAGAGTTTTTGTTTTAGCATGGATAGCTATCAGGGTAGTGTTGCCCTTTTTTGAATTGGGGAAATCAAGAGGAAGACCAAGTTGGGACTAATGGACAGATAATAAAATTGTCCTTTGGACATGCAGAAATTAAATTACATCTTGGACATTTAGTGAAAGGAGATGTCCAATAAGCTGATGACTCATGATTTGTATTTTCAGCCAACTAGAAATAGATCTGAGTGTGGAGCTAACTAGAGTCCCAGATGAGAGATACCAATTTGTGAGTCATAACAGAGAAGTGATAAATCAATCAGTGGGGATAGATGAGATCACAAAGGCAAACAAGAATTGAGGGCAACAATTTTATATTATTTACTTATCTACCTGCTTTGGTTGTCTCAAATAGATTTGAATGGGTAGACTTGTGTGAAATGACTAACAACTCCAAACATAGGAAGGCCTCTCTGCAGTCTTAATGACTGCAAATGCAGCTAGATATTTCTTTGTAGCAGACTTTGATTGGCAAAGCAAATTCCTATAGCTTCATGGGACTCTTTTAAAGCCAACTAACATTTGAAAAACATTGTATTATACAGGATAAATATGTACAATTTTTATCGATTAAGAAAAAACAACCAAGTAAGGGCATGGTCGTCTTTTTGACATTAGAAGTATATCTACATTCTCTATCATGGAGGCTACTTTCTTTTTTCTTGCAATGAGGGGATACTGAAAGCTCTGCTTTCTTGTGTAGCAAGTATGTGGAACTTTTACTAAATGAAAATTTGTGTAGGGGGCAAGTCCAAAATATTTCCTAGCCTATGCTAATATTTGTCCCCAGGAAGATAGTGAAATGTCATTATTTGTAGTACTTCAACCAAATTTAAATAGAATAAGCCTTTTTAAATGTGCATGGTATTATTGTACTCAGTAGTTGGCAAAACAATGCTATTAAACATACAAGATTCTTATTTTCCTATTCTGACCATGTGCATAAAGATATTTGTACATAGCATATGTGAGATATGCAATTAAATTGGTTTTATTTTGGGATAGATCCATAAAATGAATCATTCTCCCAGTTCTGACATTAGAGTAGACATAATCATGAAGTTGTTATCCTACTTTCATTATACAAATGAATTTGGGCAGCAAAACAAAAATTACACATCAGTCCTTCTAGTGTTTGTAAACAGATCCTACTGGTTATACTAAGTCAAACTCCAGGATTTTCATGTGTTTTCTAATTTTAAAAATTTTCATTTGGATCTGGTGTGGTGGCGCATGCTTGTAACCCCAGTACTTGGGAGGCTGAGACCTGAGGATCCGGGTTCGCGGCCAGCCTCAGCTACTTAATGAGACCCTTCACAACTCAGTGAGACTCTGTTTCAAAATAAAGAATGAAAAAAATAGGACTGTGGGTGTAGCTCAGAGGTAGAATGCCCCTGAGTTCCACCCCCAGTACCACCACCAAAAAAAAAAAAAAAAAAAATTAATCTGGTAGATTACAGTAGCCAGTGTTATAATGGGTATAGAATAGGCTTTGGGCCTGATGTGCTCTCGGTGTAAGTCCAGCTTTTGCTGTTTCCTGGCTGAGTTAGACAAGATATTCAACTTCACAGTTGTTTTTCCCTAATTGTATAATGGGGATAATTATAGCACCAATCTTTCAGGATTGGCATGAAACCAAAGTGAAATAGTAAATGTGAAATGCCAACCTTAGTTATGTATGGTTTCCTATTTTTCTCTTTCCTCTTTACATGAATTAAGACATTTCTCAAAATATTCTTTTAAATCCGAATTCTTCAAAATGCTTTTTCAACAAAAGTGCTCATTGTTTAATTGAATTTGTGTATTCCCTCTTGAAGTGCTACAATAGACCTTATCGTATTTAGTGGTTGCTCGGAAGCCATGCCACGAACATGCCATTTTTAAAAATTTTACTTCTTTAAACTTAGCATTTTTCAATTTTATTTTGTCATTTCCCCCCACTCTCCATTGAAATACCTCTTAGCAGACTGTGTTATTGACAGAATAGACTTTGGAAAAGACGAATTTAGTCATCAGGGCGGTGATATTTGAGTAGTGTTTGGCTTCATTGAACTGCAGTTTACATTATCCTGGGGACTAAATGATGCTAGGAAGCTTAAAAGTTTTGAGAATTTGTATGTTGTCATGGACAGGATTAGTGTTTGAGAGAACTGTTAGAATTACAGTTCTGCAATTTGTAGCTGTGTAGCCCTGACCCCAAATCTTTACATGGACAGGTATCTGTCCTCACCTATAAACTACATCCTTTCTATATATCTCATAAGGTTGCTGGGAAAATACTTAAGACATTGGAAAAATAAAAAATGTCATCAGTGAAAGGTAGCATTACACATACTGTAGGAAAAGGAGTTGTAGGAGTAGTGAATGTAGAATAGGATCATCTAGAGGTTGAGCTATGCTCCTTTCCTTTCTCATTGAACAAGTTTGGACCCCAATGGCTAACCTGCCTGAAAAACATTTTCAGCACTTGCGTTTCCTTAATAATTAAAATGGTTCTCAGATGAATTTACCTGAATGTCAGAAGCTTTATTTTGTCAGAATTTTTTCTGGAAGACATGTCAGAATACTATATATACTTGCTGCTGAATATTAAGTAATGAATTGTAATTAGATGGAAAAGAATATCGTTAGTACTTAATTGATAGGTTCTAGTTAATGGGTTTTAGGTCCAGCCTTCTCATACAGTGCATTTTTGTGTGTGTGTCTACCTATGATATATATTTTTTTCTTATCAGGATACAGTAAACAATGTGAGGTTGCTTTAACAACAAATACTAAGTGAAGGATGAGAAATATCTTGAGTTACTGTTTCAGTGCTATTTCTTGTTATATATTTGATTGGCATTAATGGAGACAGTTGTGTAACTCATTTCCTTATTGTGTCTTGAAAAGTTTAGGTGGTAGTCTGAGTAAGTTAAGAGAAACCTTAGAAAGATTAAAATCATGTTTTCTATAATTTTTAGGGTTAACATTTCATATAATGGACAACTCTACCTCAATATTATAATTATTAAGCCTATGTGTCTTCAAAAATAAAATGCCCCATTTATGGTTTTTCTATTTTAACTGAAAATTTTAGGTCAGTTTCCCATCATGAATCATTAGCAGGCTTTAGACATTAGTTTTATGTTTGCTGTTTAAATATTGTGAATACTCATTTTTGAGTTCTACAAAGAGGCTCTGGTTTTAAAGTCTTTTTTATCATGTGAAATAATGTTCCTGGCAATAGAGAAAAACTTCGCCCTTCATCATAAAGTACTTCTTTTACTTGATGTACAGAGGCAATTGTGACACAGATTTGGCAGAAATGTACCAAACCCTTTTTGTTATTTTTTTCTCATTCAGGGAGTTCTCACTTTGTCCTTAAAATAAATTATATCACTAAGATTTGAAAAACAAAACCAACAACCTACACTTGTTTCTTGCTATAAAAGCAATTTTAAAGACAATGGAAATACTAGTTTATAAATCGAATATAAATGTCAGAGTTCTAAAGCCGTATCATTAAAGATAAAATTGAGAAAAATATTCTGTGGACTTTAATTTTTATTATTTCTATTACCAGTATTGCTCCAGAGAGCATATTAAAACGTCATATTGATTTTTCCTTGTTTCTGTCATATTGATTTTGATACCTAAGGTCTTTGTCTTTAAGAGGCATTATATAAATCATATCTAGACCCATACAAATATCAAAATGAATTTAGTCAAAATCTGTACTGGTTTTATCGTGAATTTATTAATAATTGTGTTACTGTCTTTTGTCAAAAAGAACACAGTAATGAGAACCATGTTTCACCTTTTATATACATAATTGGATGAGATCACCAGATGCTGGTGTTAAGAGCACATCAACAGGAAAAGTTGAAAATGGGAGCTGCATGGAAAAATACTAGAACCAATTAGCACTGTCAGAAACCATATGACCAAGTATAAGGGAAAAAATAGATTTTGACCATGAACTGACCTCAAGTCACATAATAATGGAAAGATACAGGAAGATGGTCCTTCTTAGAGTTTTCTTTGGCTTTTGATAATAGCTAAAAATTACTTGGAAATTGACACATCCTAGGCAGTGCTTAAAAACTAGTGGTAGATTACTTCTGTTTTTTTAACATTTCATGATGATAATTTTCAAACAGAAACGTTGAAAAAATTGTACTGTGAACACCTATGTATCCACTTCCTAGATTCTGTAATTAGCATTATAGTATATTTGGTGTATTATGTAATTATCCATGTATTCATTCTCTTGTCTATCCATAATTCCATCTTGCTATTTTATGTGTTTCAAAGTAAATTGTACACATCAGTAACTTTAATCCTGGCTGGACATGATGGCGCACACCCATAATCCCAGTACTTGGGAGATTGAGACCAGAAGATTGAGGGTTTGAGGACGGACTCAGCAACTAGCGACACTCCCATCAACCTAGCGAGACCTTGTTTCCAAATAAGAAATAAAATTGGGTTGGAAGTGTAGCTCAAAGGTCAGATGTCTCAGGGTTCAATTCCCAGTAACACACACACACGTGTGTGTGTGTAACTATGATCATTGACTTCATTTTCACCCTTTTCTGTACTCTTATTTCTTATCATTACAGAAGAAGTTACTATGGAGGAAACTGGGCCAGTTTTAGCTTTTCAGGACTATTATCCTGGCTAAAGGAATATCAGGTAAACTTATCTGGTCTTTTAATTTGCTAGGCTGTAGTATTTGTCACATATTAACCATGCATTGAAGAAAATCCTAATCTTTGTTATATAGGATTGATAATTTATTTTTATTTACTCATTTGACAAAAAATATGTAGTCACCTTTTGTCAGATGTTTTTCTGATATCCTTTGTAATATGGATATCACTTTTAAAATAAAAACAGATATGTTATCTATAGAGTAAATCATATATATTTGATACCATTTTCTAATTACTCTATATGCTCAACTATATGATTTTTCCCTAAAATCATCTTTCATAAAATGTATTCCAGCCTTTCTTAAATCTCACATAATACTAGATGCTCTTTCACTTAGTGTATTTTAAACAAAACAAAAAACCCTAAACTATTTGGGGAAGATATGTTAATTTGGAATGGTCTCTATTAGGGGTGTTTTGCATGTTCCTCTGGGTCACCTGACCAAATTGATAGAAAAACAAGGAAAATGATTTAATATAAAGTTAGTAGTATTTTTTTTCTTAAGTGTCACATTTCATTACTACAACAGTTGAATACCATTCTATAGGAGGTTTCAGAGGTCACTTACCACATAATATGGACATTTAGTTGATTAGGTTATAAAGTTTACTGATTTTTATAACATATGCTCTAAAAACAGTATTAAGTTTATATAAATAGGTTCATGGGGCTTGAAATGAAATTCTTGCTAAGAATATCTTACACAGACTCAGAAGCTACTATATAAAGAGTCTAGATTATTGAGAATCATATATTTCAGAAAATTTTATTTAATTAGCTAAGGATAAGATAATTAAAAATTATTCAACAGCTATCATATACTGATCACCATACTAAGCATTATAGTTCTATTGATTGATTTAATGATATACAAGACTCAAAAGTGCCTTTCATAATGACAAAGACTTTACTGTTGAAGATGCAGGGAAGTTTAAAAATATTTAATATTGTGCTTGAAAATAAGAGCTGTCTGTCATTACTTGTCCTCAGTTTAAGCTGTGAAATATAGGACAATGAAGCCCTTTAAAAATAATTATTGCTTTTATGAAATTTTAAGTTTAGAAAATTTCTGAGAAAAATTTACATAACACAAATGATCATGTAGTTATAGTTCCTTGAGTATATACATTTTCAAAAAGCTTTCTCTACAAAAGATATGTTACTATATATTATTGTTTTTATGATTATAAAATGGTCAGGGATTAGCTATTATGAAGTTCTTAGTTTTATTGTGCAGATTACCTTTCAAAAGTACTTTTATTTGCAATGAAAATGACAGGAATAAGGACCAGCCTTCAAAGATCTGAAAGTAAGTAGAATAAGGAAGTCATTTTGACCCTGTTGTTTTGTTATATAAGTGTTAAACAAACGAACAAAAAACTTTACTATTAACAAGTAACTTATACACAGATTTGTTTAATTCTTAGCAGGTAGAAGGTCAGTTAATCTAGTTCTTAAGCAGTATCACACAGCAGTTTTCAAATGACTCTATCAAAATTTCACATATACTGTGACCAAAGCTTAATTTTGAGAGCATAAGTTTTATACATTGTTTTCCTCTTCTTCCTTTGACATTGGCATCCTCTTTTAGAATCACCTCAGTAGCTCTGAAGTGATATCCTTCTTTGAGTTTTGGTGGATGACAAGAAAAGCATGAACTTAGACACAATTAAAATTTTCTCAGAAGATTACAAGTTCTGATTTCCCAATTTAATTAAAACTTCTCATCTGTGTTTTGTTTAGGAAAAGAGTGACACTGTGATTGAAGGCTCGGCCTGGCAAGAACGGATCCTTGAAAATGAAGAAGCCATTGCTCTTAGCAGGAAGGACAACACCATCCAACATGTGGAAGTATTTTGTTATGCCAGGTATGAGAAGTATTTATTTAGGATAAATTAAGTTTAATGACTTCTTTGATACACTCCAAAAGAAGCCAACAATAAATATTTATATGGCACTGGTTGCTATAAGTCAAGTCCATATGCTGGATTTGCCTGTTCTTAAGTGTAAATTTAACCTTTCTCTATTTAAATAATAATAATAATACCATCTTACATTAATGCCTTATACTCTACCAAACTCTTTAAAATACATTCTTATTTGATCTTTACAACAATCTTGTGTTAGAATAGGACAGACAGCATTAGTTGCATTTTTACAGAATCCTGAATGGATCTTAGAGATTAGTTAATTTGCCAAAGGTGACATGGCATGGTAAATGACAGAGGTCACATGGCTTATTAAATGACAAGGCTACCCCTAAACTAGAGAGTGGCAGAGCCCAAAATTAAACCCCAGGGTTCTTTGCTCCTACTTCAGTATTTTTCTAACTAAACTATCCTCCTCACATAATATTCAGTGGAACAAAATGGAAGATTATAACTGAATTAAAAAATTAGAGTGGCCATATTATTTAATTGCATATTTGTGTAAATTACATTAGAATAGTGGGAAGTACACATGTTTTAAGTGTCTCCCTCCAAGTGATAAGTTTGTTTTAAAATATTGGAATAGTTTATTTTTTTTCAAATGACATATGGTCAACATGTTGAAAGTTTTAGAACATTAGACTGTGAGACAGTTTAATCCTAATTACAGTTTACAATCCAGTTCACTAGGGATTCTTCAGGATGTTCTTTGGGAGCTTATACATCTTTATTGTGACAGAGTGGTAAGTGTGACAGGAGCCTATGAAATGTTTGGGAACTTGTGCTTGATTTTTTAGTCTATGTTCCTGTCTTTCAGATAGCTATCATTTTTTTCTATAAATATACAGTTAATGTGTGATTTTCTGCAGAAGCATAGCTTTTAAAATTGCAGCTATAGATTATAATTACATAATGCTAAATGTCATTTAGAATTAAAATGTACAGCTCACATTTTTCAAAGCCAGTATAGGAAGATTTACAACTGAAGGTGATTTCATTTGAAATACTGAACACTTAAATGAAGCCAGGAATAAATATTTGGTAAATTTATTGTGTGACATTGTGTGCCCATGAATATTATCCAACTGTAGCATAGGAACAGTCACATTGTGGAGAGGCACTTTTTGGAACTTCAAGGTCATTGTAACAGTTAAGGTTAATGAGTACAGAGAGAATCATCTCATTTTCTGTTCTTAATTTGTTCAGTTTCATTCTTAGAACTTCTCAAAATGAGAAAGGAAAAGGTTGGTGGTAGGAACTTCATTTGAAAACGTTCAAATTAGACTGCTTTTTGTTCCTGTCATTGCCAATTAAGAGTGTGGAGCAAGAGGTAAACTGGGATAAGGTGCCGTAGCTCTTCATTCACTTGGAAAAGTTCGCTGGTTCCTAATGTCACAGTCAACAGGAAGAGCTTGAGAGCATGTAGGGAAGTGGAGGACTGCACAGAAAGTCCCTTATTTATAGTAAGTGCTAACAACATGAGCAAACAGGAAGGACAGTACCTCTCACTTAGCCCCAGCCAATTTGTGACATCGTTAATCTTTTTAGTTGTGCCCACAAATTTGCAATTAGGTGATAGAGACTAGGGCCAAAATGGCTGCCATAAAGATTTACTGTCTATGAGAAGTCATCACCCAGGACCCTTGTCAAAAATCAAAAGCTTATTTTTTGGTGATACTGGAGATTGAACCCAGGGCTGCCCTCCTCTGAGCTATACCCCCAGCTCGTTTTATTTATTATTTTGAAACGGGATCATGCTTACTCTCTGAGGCTGGCCTCTAAAACGTTATCCTCCTGTCTCAGAGTGCCACTGCACCCTGCCAAAAGCTTTATTTAATGCATATTTTCTGACGACCTTATTTTCAAGTTTTTTTTTTTTTTAATCTTAGTAGTTTAAAGCAGCAAATAGAAAAAAAAGGGGGGGTGGGTATCTGCTAAAGGCAAGCATATTGAGACCAATGTTATAGTCCTGCCTTTCCCATTCAACTTTTCATGTGAATCTGAGCAAGAGGTATCTCCACTTTGGACTTCAAGTAAATCTTGAAGTATTTGAACTAGGTGACCTCAGAAATCTGATTGAGCACTAACATACTGGTAATTTAGATTGTAGGTGATAGACTAACAAAGGAGAAGGCAGCATGAGTAAGAGCAGATAGCCAAGTTTGGGCTTTTCATATAAGAAGATCCCTTCAAGGCCATTGCCAAACTGTAACGCAGTGTAACAATTGTTGATCATAATTATATCCTAGTGTCTTTGGGCAAAACTTAAATAATGTCCTCAATCCTCCACTTGAAAAAGTAGGGATATTTGAAGTACACATTAGAAAGATGAGTATTAGAAATGGTTAGAGAAAGCTATGTGTGGTGACACACTCCCTAATCCCAGTACTTGGGAGGCTAAGACAGGAGAATCGCAGCTTCAAGGTCAGCCTCAGCAACTTAGGTGAGGCCCTCAGCAACTTAGCTATGCCCGGTTTCAAAATAAAAAATAAAATAGGGCTGGGGGTGTAGAGTGCCTCTGGTTTCAATCCCCAGTAACCCCAATAAGTGGTTTGGAAAAAATGATTTTAAGAAATAAGCTTTAGTTATTTAATTTTTTTTCTTATTTCCTCCTAAGTAAAGATATCACTATGCAGTAGATCTTTGCCATTCTTGAGGAACACATCACAAAATCTTCATGAATAATGCTCTTGTAAATAGTGAAAAGTATGGTACATGTATCTGGCTTTTTTTTGTTGCATGTTTACATGTGAGTTACTGATGTTCATATTACTTTCTGTGGACATAGAATTTATGTCTGTATTTACTTCTGTATAGTTTTATTACCTGTGTAGACCATGTATTCGCCGCCAGTCATCAAAGAACAGAACAATTCCATTACCACAAGGATCCTTCCTGTTGCCTTTTTGTAATTATGCCTAATTTTCTCCTCCTTCCTCCATTACTCACACCTGACAGCCACTAGCCTGTTTCCTAACTCTATAATCTTGTCATTTGAGAATGTTATTTAAATGGAACTGTATGATATGTAACCTTTTGTTAATGACATTTTTTTATTCGACATAATTTTCTGGTGATTCATCCAGGTTGTTGTGTATATCGGAAGTTTTTTTCACTTTTTTCTCGTGGGTTTAAATTGTTTTTTCTTTCACTCAATGAAGAACATCTGATCTGTTTCCAGGTTTGAGTTGTTAAAAGTAACTGTGATGCAATTTCTTTTTTTATACTTTTATTTGTGCATTGTAGTCTCACATGATAATGTAGTTCATGTGAATAGTGACATCCGTGCACATAGCACATGGTGGGCTTTCTCTCAGCTCTCTCCCCACTCCTTCCCCTTACAGGGTATTGAGATTGGCATTGGTATTCTCACATATGGACATAATGTCAGTGAAAGTGATTCCTTCATTGATTCTTCCCCCACCCTTCTTAGACAACCTCCATTGCTCCACCATCACCTAGACCACCTCCCTGGCTCCACTGGAGTTTCTCCTCCATTATCTAAAGTCCCTCTTGTATCTCAATTACTTCCTAGCTTCTGCATATGAGAGAAAACATATGACCCTTCACTTTCTGTGACTGGTTAATCCTACTTCACATAATGTTCTCCAGGTCCATCTGTTTCTCTGCAAATGGCATAGTTTTGTTCTTCTTTATTGCTGAGTAGAATTTGATTGTGTATATATCCAATAATTTTATAATCCATTTTTCTGTGGATGGATACCTAGGTTGGTTCCATAATTTGGCTATTGCAAATTGTGCTGCATATATTACTGTACTATTCTGATTTCAGTCCCTTTGGAAAGATATTAGGAGTGGTAGAGGCAGATCCATTCTCAGTTTTCTGAGGAATCTGCACACTGATCTCCATTAATTCTGAACTAATTTTCAATCCCACCAAGAGTGTAGCAGAGTTCCTATTTCCCCACATCCTTATCAGCATTTATTGTTGATTGACTTCTTGATGATTGCCATTCCAATCGGGGTTAGATGGAGTCTCAGTGTAGTTTTGATTTGCATCTCCCTGATTGCTAATGATGTTGAGCATTTTTTCATGTATCTATTGGCCATTTGTATCTCTTCTCTTGTGAAGTATCTCTTCAATTCAGTTGCCCAATTCTTGATTGGGTTATTTATTTTTCTAGCGTAAAGTCGTTTAAGTCCTTTGTGTATTCTAGATATTAGCCCTCTATCAGCAGAATAGCTCACAGAGATCTTCTTCCATTCTATAGGCTCTGTCTTGAGACTCTTGATTGTTTCCTTTGATGAGCAGAAACTTTTTAGTTTAATGCCATACCATTTATTAATTCTTTTTTTAATTTCCTGAGCTTTGAGGGTCATATTAAGGAAGATTCTTCCTGTGCCTATATGTTGGAGTATTGGACCTATGCCCTCCTCTAGTAGTTTCAAAGTCTCTGGTCTAATATCCAGATCTTTGATCCCTCTTGCATTGATTCTGTAAGGTTAGAGGGTGGGATTTAATTTCATTTTTCTACAAATGGATCACCAATTTCCCAATACCATTTGTTGAAAAGGCTGTCTTCCCTCCAACATATGTGTTCGATGCAATTTTATGTACAGAATTTTATGAACATTTCTCTGAGATAAATGTTTCTCTCAGATAAAATTTTTCATCTCTTTGGTATAAATATTCAGGTGTACAGATGCTGGGTCATGTAGTAACTATATGTTTAGTTTTCAAAGAAATGCCAAACTATTTTTCATAAAAGCTGTACCATTTTACATTCTTAAAAGAAATATATGAGTAACTTGGTTTCTCCACATCTTCACCCAGATTTAGTGGTCATTTTTTTTTAAAAAAGTTATTGCTACATTGTAATCATACATCTTTGTAAAGTACAAGCTGGTAGGGGCATACATGCACACAAGTCTCAAGTTAACCCTTCCCCAATGCCCACCCAATTCCCTACCCCTTCCCCTTGTTCAGTTTAGTGAGTGACTTTGATATGTTTGTGAATGTACATCATGTGCATCAGGGTGTTTCCCTCTCTCCTCCCTCTCATCACCTTCATTAAGTCACCTTCTTTGCTCATCTAAGGTTTCTCCTTCTTCATCTAGAGTCCCTCCTATGACCCACTTTCTCCCTAGCTTCCGCAAATTAGGGAGAGCATCTGATTTTTTACTTTTTGTGATTGACTAATCTCACTTAACATAATGTTTTCCAGGTCCCTCCATTTTCCTGCAAATGACATGATTTTGTTCTTTATGACTGAGTAAAATTCCATTGTGTACATATTCCATAGTTTTGTAATCCATCTGTCGATGGACATCTTGGCTGGTCCCATAGTTTGGCAATTGTGAATTGTGCAGCTATAAACATAGATACACCACATGCATTAGTCATTTTCTTATTTTAACCATTCTCATTAGGTGTTCAGTGATACTTATTTGTGGTTTTAACATGCATTTCCCTTGTTGCTGATTTCAAATATCTTTCCATGTATTAATGCACCATTAATTTTTTGGTGAAATGTCTATTCATGCCTTTGCTTATTTTAATTGGATTGGTTTTTACTGTTGTTTTCAGAGTTCTTTATTCGACATATATATCCTTTGTCCGATATGTAGTTGGAGAATATTTTATCTTGGACTGTAGCTTGTCTTTTCATCTTCTTTAAACAAGATAGTTTGCAGAGCAAATATTTCTAACTTTAATAGAGTCTAATTTATCAATACTTTCTTTTGTGGATTATACTTTTGGTGTCAAGTCTTAGAGCTATTTGTCCAGCTATAGAAGATTTTTCTCCTCCCATTCCCCCAAAATGAAGACTATCCATTTGCTTCATTACCATTTGTTGAAATGCTGTTATTTCTCCATTGAATTACTTTTGCATCTTTCAAAATGTCAGATGGGTGTACTTGGGTGGGTTTATTTCTGGGTTCTTTATAATATTCCATTAATATATGTGTATTTTCCCCCACCAATGCTACACTTGTCATTACTACAGCTATATAATAGGCCTTAATATCAGGTAAAATGATTCCTCCCAATTTACTTCACTTTGACAAGAATGTTTTAGCTATTTTAGAGTTTATGCCTTTCCATATAAATGGTTTAAGAAGCTTGTCTATGGCTAAAACATTGCTAGGAATTTGATAGTCATTACATTAAAGATATCAATTTGGAGAGAATTGACATCTCTATTATTTTCAGTCTTCCAATCCCTGAAAATGGTATGTCCCTCCATTTATGGAAGTCATCTTTGATTTCCTTCAATAATGCTGTATAAATTTCAACTGATCCTATATATATATGTGTGTGTGTGTGTGTGTGTGTGTGTGTGTGTGTGTGTGTGTATATATATTAATTGTATACTAAAGTATTTAACTTTCTTTGGAGCAGTTAAGCTCCAAATGGTGTTGTCTTCTTAATTTTGGTTTTCACATAATCATTGTTAGTATTGATTTCAATGCAATTTGTGTTTTATAGGCTGGTCTTGAATGTATACAGAAATATTTGTTAACTTATTCTGGAAAATTCTTTGTATAGATCCCTTAAGATCTATAAACATATTTATTTCATCCGCAAAGAGGAACAGTATTAAACCTTCTTTTGTACTGACCGGTTTTTTCAAGAATCTATTTTCTAATGAGAGTCCTGTATTTTCTATCCATAGCCACACACCACAAATTAATTATATTTTCTACTTATTCTTAAGCTCAGTTAATGAGCCTTTTTCCCCAAAAGGAAGTTATTAATCACTTCCTGAGAACTTTGTAATTATTCACTATTTCTGGTCAATCATTTAGAGCTTCTCATTTACTAAATATATTGTTTCTGTGTTCCTGTATTCTTGCATACTAGCGTCTCAGCCTACGCAATTCAAATCAACAAACTGACCAAATAACAAATTGCCAAAAGTTATCCTATACTTTAATGGTCATTCACACCAAGAATATACTTTATTCATTGGTATCAAACAATATAGGTTGAGCATTGCTAGTCTTAAAATGGCAAATTGCAAATGCTCCAAATCCAAAGCTTTCTGAGATGCCACAAGTGGAAAATTCCATATCTGACCTTAAATGGTCACAGTCAAAACACAAGCTCACTAAGAACATTGTATCTTACTGGTGAATAAATTGAAGCTCATGGAGAGCCAGTAAGAGCACAATGAGGTTTTGGATCCACATTTATATAACTCAAAAGCCTGTGCTGTGTCCACTACATTGTTATTTTTTTGCGTGTGTTTGTGGTACTGGGGATTGAACCCAGGAGTCTTCTACCTCTGAGCTACACCCCCAGCCCTATATTATTTTTTATTTTGAAACATGGTCTAAGTTGCTGAGGGCCTCACCAAGTTACTGAGGCTGGCCTTGAAGCTGTGATCCTTCTGTCTCAGCCTCTCAAGTACTGGAATTACAGGAGTGTGCCACCACACTCAGCTGTTTTCTTTTCTTTGCATTAGGATTTTGTTATGTTAGCCAGACTGGTTTCCTATTTGAACTCACGTGATCCTCCCACCTCAGCTTCCCAAGCATCTGGTGCTATAGGTATGCACCACTGTGCCCAGCTTACTGTTATCATGGTGTTTTTTAGTTACCAGATGAACACATGTATATGTATTAAGGGACCCATTCCACCAAGTGAATAAACTTTCCTTTCTGAAGACAAGCAACTAAATAAGTTGTTTCACTTTTTATATTTGCTAGAAGGCTGTATGGTAACAAAGCCATTATATATATATATATATATATATATATATATATATATATATATATATGCTGGGAAATTAAACTACCTAACTCCCAGTGTTATTGGTTGAATCCAGTATTCTTTAGTTGTTGTGACTGTAGTGTATATGCCAAAGAATATTTTTGTAATATATGTAGAGGAATAAACGTAGCTACTATTTCTAGTTTTAAATCTTTGATAGACTATGAGAAGGCACAAAACACTCATTCACAGGAAGTCACACAAATTCAAATAATTCCTAGGTGAAAGATTATTGCTTAATTGTATAATTCCTTTGGTGAGAAGAATTTTTATCCTTCTAAAATATTGACAATAACTTGTACTTTTTCTGCCCTATATTTGAACATTTTATCTCCTTTTCTGATACAATGTTAAAGCAGGATAAAAACTTGCTTTTGGATTCAAATGAAGTAATTCTAGTGGATTGATATAGGTACCAAAAATAAAGATTTTATTGTAATAGGAACTCAATTATTTATTTTGAATTCCAATAATTTAAAAATCATACAAGCAATAAGCTTTTTGAACAGTAATACCAATGGAATGACACAAATAAGAAAGAAATAAAAAATGTAAAATGACCTGCAATTTTTACATTTTAGGGGAAGTTTTTCATCATTATGCTCAATACATTTTTTTTGGCTGTGGCACATTTCCCACATAAATAAAATTTGCTAAAAGAATTA
>PVLC010001442.1:38679-95046 GCA_004027655.1 Graphiurus murinus
CATGATGTACCTACACAATCATATCAAGGTCACTCACTGAAGTGAACCTTAGGGGGAGGGAGGGGGAGGGAATGGGGAGGGAATCGGGGAAGGGGTCAAATGAGAATTTTGTGCAAATATGTTGTTAACAATTTGTACTTAACAAAGATGTATGCTATATTGCACGAATTACTACAATAAAAATTAAAAAAAAAAAGAATTAGATAGGAGTGTGAGTAGGTTTGTAGGTAGAAGATTTTTAAATTATGGAGCTTAAGCACATCAGAGCACTGGGGCAGATGCTATGCTCTTCTCTTAGTTTTCTATCCAGGGTTGCACAGTGATTGCTATGAATCCAAATAGGTTCTCATACAACAAAAATATCTAAACATGAAAGGAAGAGGGGAGAGTTTTTCCTTATACCTGTATATTTATTTTTATTATACTTGAACATATTTACCAAGATCTAGCAAATTATTACTTATCTCATTGGCTAAAACTGGATTACATGCACACTTCTTAATCTATCACCAGCAAAGAGAAGTAAAATGACTATATTCAATTTGGATCAGTCATCACCCATCTCTAGGACTGGACACCTTCTGCCTGACAGTGGAACAAAATTAGGGCTCTTGTAGGAAGGAGAAAGGGGTAATGGTTGTTTAGTCAGCAACCAACAGCACTGGCTGTATACCACTTTATGAAATTTTGTTGGAGAATTGCAATAAGGTTGATATTTCACCTATGTTCTAAGGTATGTGTTGAGTTGGCAGCAAACAGGAAAATATGTTTGCTAATATATTCTATTACCACAATTCAAGATCAATTAGTGTGTATATTACAGTTTTTTAGAATAACAATTTTTTGATAGTCTGATTTTTGTAGTTCTTCGGAGTGACCATTAAACATTTATGTTAGCAATCAACAGCTGGGTAGCAGTATAACATATACTATGCAAATGAAAAATGAATGGCTTTAGAACAAAGTGCATACATCAAAGTAAAGGAATACAATTTTTGTAACAAGCTGCATTGGGGAAAAAAGTTGCAAGTGGCTGAAAAATAAATAGTGAACACCTGTGTTGAATAAATTAGCCAGCTGGTTGGCAGTTTTTCATTTGACTCATCTAAAAGAGTGACTGTTACAAGGCATTAATAAGATATATTCACTTAGAGGTGTTCTTTGTTAGTACCTTTAATTGATAAGCAGTATTATATAATATAAATTAGACTGTATAACCTCAAATTCTTAGAATTATATCCAGATTTTGGGAATTAATAAAAGTGCATTGACACAAAGCAGTATTCACCAGTCATAGTTAGGAAAAATTATCTCAAGAATGTCATCAAACTGTATTGTAAATGGCGTTTGGAATTCGAATTAGCTGTATAAATGACATTAGATTTAGTCTTTGAAATCTATTTTGATAGTGAAAGTATTTGTAAGAACTAATGATGGCAGGTTATTTTCCTTTATATATTAAAACCATTGATCCCCTTTGAGAGATCACAATCCACTAACACTATTTTATAATTGGTAAATGTGTTTGTATGGTTTTCAAATACATTTATATTAATAAAATTGAGCTATTTTATTCTGAAATTTTCTTCGAAGGTTGAATATCTTTTTAAGAAAATGTATTTTGCCACAATATGAGATTTTAAATTTAGGAGAAGATAGTCCTTTTGATGACTAGAATTTTGCTTACTAAAGAATTATGTGGGGATTTAGGAGTTTTTGTGTTTTTATAACTTCTTGTTAGATATTAACCTCAACCTTGGCAGAACTCCCAAAATACTGTGGTTGTTTTTAATGGAAAGTGAGGACAGTATTATGTTTCTAATACTTGTATTTTCCATAGTGCTAGGAATTTCACTAAATTATGATGTTGGAAACAGTAAAACATAATAATTTGTGAATGTAGAACAAATTCTGAAAGAGTAATTTCTTTCCTTGCACTTATACCTTTAAGTATTTTTACTAATATCTTCCAGATTTCCAGCACTGGATAATGTAGTTCATTTACTCTGTAAAACCCTCTTTCACTTAAAGTAGCAGAGAGTCACTAAGTACATCAGTTGCTATGCTCAAGTTCCATGGTGTCATCATCATGGTGTGTAATAAGAGAAGTTGTCATATTCTGTCTTATCTGTAAAGTATAATTAATTTTCCTGTCATTTCTTAGTTTAATCTTTAGGCATGGAACTTTTGCTGATAGTTGTCATCTTAGATTGCTCATGGAACACACAATTTTTATTGGTTTTCAAAATAATGAAAGCAAATACAGAGCATGAACAATTCTGTAAAAAATATATAAATCACATTTCATATAATGGCTGTTCATTTGGAACATTGTTAATGGCAGTGGTGCTATTGTGTGTTTATGTGGCTATAAAGCTTCCATAATGTGAACACAGCAAACTTAGGTACATATGTTTTGAGTTGCCTGTTGACCAACAGGCAGTTTAATAATATGTTACATTTTATTAATATTTTATATTTGACTAACTTTTTAGAGTTTATGAAATACTATTTACATAAGTTAGATTATCTTCCACCTTTCATGAAAGCTGAGGCTGAATGACTGATCCCCATTTTATGGGCTGGGAATCTGAGTTTACTTGCCTAGTATCTCCTAAGTAATGCATCTAGGACTAGAACTTGGAAGCCTTTCCCACTAATTTGTTTATATCTGAAAAGTATTGCTGTAATATGTAAAGTATTATAATATCAATTCATTTTTCATTAGAAATATAGATTGGAAAAATATTAGATTGTAAAGTGATATGATAAAGTAAATATGATGATATTTTCTTAATGTTTTACTGTTATTCCATTGTTTCCTTTTGTTGTACTGTCTATTCTGTTAATTTTAATAAGCCACTTCAGTCTTTCAGTCCACCCAAACTTTAAAAATCTTAGTATATGTTTTGGTCTAATTTTATGTATTTTATGCATGTAGGTTTATTTCTTATTTTGAAGAATATCTTTTGCATGTACAAACCATTTTTTATCAAGCATTTATTAGGTATGATGTCTGTAAAGCAGTATGTATTGTGAAGAGCACATGAGAAGAGGTGTTATAGAGTTGTCCCTCAAGTAAAGCCTAGTTCAGAAGATAAAGCATATACAGGTAGAATAATCCCTTAACTGAGATGCTTGGGACTTGAAGTGTTTCAGATTTTTTTAAAAGACTTTAGATTGTTAAAGTATGAAATTACGGATGGGAATGGGGGAATTGTGATATTATGGGTGATGGGACTAATATCCCAGAAGAGAAGCATGATATGGGCCAGAACATGGAGATTAGAGTTGATAAACTGGGTAATAGAGATGTCATGTTGGAAGTTAGGTAGAGATGAGACGAGATTAGTCCTGAAGGGAATTTGGTTTAGAGACAGAAGGTAGAAGATTTTGCAGAGGTGGGGTTTAGATTTGGTAGAAGGGCTACCGATAGTTCTTAAGCAATCAGTTAGCAGATGTGTACTTGCCAGGACCCATCAAAATAAATCATTGGGTCAGTTATTGAGCAGGAAAGCAGCTCAATGAAAATAGCCCCCACAAACATATCAAAGTCAATCACTAAACTGAACTTGAGAAGGAGGGAGGGCGAAGGAGTGGGGAGGGAATTGGAGAAGGGTTAAATGAGAAATGTGTGCATGTATGCTTTTACCAGCTTGTACCTAACAAAGATGTATGATTACAATGCACCAGTAAAAAAAAAAAAATAATTAAAAAAAAGAAAATAGTGGGTTATCTGGAGGAGGAATTCCTGGTAAAGCCATACTGATTGGGAGCGTGTTATATTCATCAAGACAGTGATGTGCTGAGAATGATAACTCTAGCAGTGACTGGAAAAGAGGTTTCTACGAGAGTAATAGACATAAATATTAAAGGAACATATGGCAGGAAAGGATATAGAAAGATCCTTTAAGACTCCACATTATGATAGTCCAAATTGAACTTTTCATGTCAATTTTTTCTCCCTTTACTGACAGTACATCTGTCACATGACCAAGTCAAGAATTTCTCAATAATAATGACCTTCGATAACTACCACTGTTGAGCATTTACTATGTCTCAGGCACAGTGCTAGGTTCTTTCAATACATCATTTAAGACTTTAAACAACTTTGAAGGTAGGCGTTATGCCTTTGTTATAGATGGGTAATTTAGGGCTCAGGGAGGACAAGTCATTTGTCTAAATGCACAGAACTAAGTAGTCATAGTGTCAGGGTTTGAACCAAGGTCATTTAATTCTGAAGGCTGTACTATGTTGATTTTCTTCTAAGATACAATTCCTGTGTCAGCCTCAGATTCTCAAAAATTTACATATGCCATGGCCTCCTTCACTCTGAAATATATATGTATTTTTTGGTTGTTGTTACTGGGGATTGAACTGAGGATCATTTTACCTTTGAGCTACACCCCCAGCCCTATTTTATTTTTTATTTTGAAATAAAATCTCACTAAGTTGCTGAGGTTGGCTGGGAACCTGCAGTCCTCTTGTCTCAGCCTCCCAAGTACTGGGATTACAGGCATGCAGTACCATATCCGGCTTTATTTGTATTTTAAAGAAGTACGTATCATATTGTATTAGACCTTTTAGAGATGAATGTTTAATGTCTGGGTCACACGCAGCAAAATACATGCCAAATTTTATAAGATAAAAGGGATAAAGGAATAAGAATTATGAAAAATTCAATCATCATAATAAATGTAGCAGGATAGAATTTTCAAAAGCGGAATATTGATTATATTCGTAATTTCTTATTAGTCAGGATTTGCATGAATATGTTGAAGAAGCTGGTGCACTGCAGAAAAATCACGCTTCTGTGACATCTGCAAACTCCACAGAAGCTGCAGATTCTGCCTGCCTGCCTACAAAAGATGAGTCATTAAGCACTGTGAGCTGTGAAATGCCCGCAGAACAAACTCCAAGCAGTGATCCGGAGAGTGCCCTAGAAGTAAATGATGCTGAAGTGACAGGGGAGAAAGAAAACCATAGTGATGATAAAACTTCAGAAGAGGAACCGAAGGAAAATATGACCGCAGCAGAAGATACCACAGAGCAAACAAAGAAAACGAGGATTACTTATTCACAGATTATGAAAGAAGGCAGGAGATTTAATATCGATTTGGTATCAAAGGTGAGTACCACTTTTACCTATCTTCTCATAGAATCGAACTAATTTCTAATTGATTGAAAATAGCATCTCAGCCCGTAAATACAACTTTCTTAATTTTAGCCTCAAGTGTACAGCATTTATTTTATAAAAAGACAGCAACCAATGCTCACATTAAAATACTTTAAATATGTTTTTAGTTTGTACTTAAATAATGCCTTTGTAGTTGCAGTATGCTTTTGTACTAGAGTGCATAGTTCGTTCTGCTATTCTCTGAATTGCATGGGTACTATGAACTCTATCCAAAAAAAAATTCTAACGATTCTGTTTACAAATTCATGTTCTTTACTGTCAATTTACATGAACATTTTTAGCCTTTACATATAGTAACTATTTTAACATCTGAATGATGGTAAATATTCTGAATAAACCAACTCATTTTTCAAAATCATGTGTTCAAATTTGAAGGCTTCAGAGGATAATTTAATAGCGATGGGGGCAGGAAACCTGGGACAAATGTTTTTGTTTTCAGTTATATTTCCATCCTTAACTCGTTAGTTTAGTGTGACTTCAAAAGAAGTCCTTTTATCTTATATGGGTTCAATGTTGGACTAGGTTCATAGCAAGCAAGGTAATTTTAGTGCAAAATAATAGAAAACCAGTAGGATAAAAGATCATGACCCTAAAGCATTATGATACAGGGTTTGGTAAAAGTAGAGAAAAAGAGTGAACCAAATCCAGTAAATTGAAGACACACATGAGAAATTGAGAAGAAGTAGGAGAAGGTAGTAAATAACATTAGAGATTCTGAAAAACTAAACTTTTAAATTTAATGTGCTTTCTTTAAGTTCCAAATGATAAAGGGAAGGAGAGGGAACAATATGTGCTCCTCACATTTTGCCAATTTATAATCCCATGTTCTCATACTCCTTTTCCCTTTACTGTTCATTTTTCTTTCTCTCATGTAGGACTCTGTGTCTTGATTCTGTCATGGTGTGAGTTGCCTGTTACCTTGGTCCTACTTTATATTTTTGTGTTATCTATTTCACCTTCTCCATCTACTTTGACCCTACCTTGCTTTAGAATCTAGCATTCTTTTTCTGTTACCTTGCTGTTTCTTTCTCTTTCTCTTTCTCTCTCGCTCTCTGTCTCTCTCTCTCTGTCTCTCTCTCTCTCTCTGTCTCTCTCTCTCTCTCTCTCTCTCTCTCTCTCTCTCTCTCTCTCTCTCCTTCTCTCTCTCTCTTTTAATGTGGTAATAGGTATGAAACACAGACTTCTACTTCTACCATTGAGCTTCACCCCTAACTCCCACTTTTTAAAAAAATTTTGAAACAGGGTCTCACTAAGTTGCAAAAGCTGGCCATTAACTTGTAATCTTCCTGTCTTAGCCCCCCAAGTACTAGGATTACAGGCTTGGACCTCCATACCTGGCTGCTATTTGTCTCTTGACAGAAGTTTAATCCTACTTCACTCATAACCCGCCTATTCCCATGAACAGGACTCTTTGAAATCAGTTTTAAAAAGGCAAGAAAAAAAGAAGTACTTTAATAGCAGATGGACCTCATTCTGGAAATTCCATTTTGAATTAGTTACATGAATTTGGATTGCCTTGCCTAAAGAAAAAGTGATATGAAAGTGGTCACAAAAAGTAAAAAATTGGATGCTCTCCCTGCTATACAGAAGCTAGGGAGAAAGTGGGTCATAGGAAGGACTCTAAATGAAGGAGAAACTTTAGATGAACTGAATATGATGGGGTTGGGGAGGGAAACACCCTAATGTACATGATGTACATTCACAAAATATCAAATTCAAGTACTAAGCTGAACACAAGGAGGAGGGAGTGGGGAGGGAATCAGGTGGGAATTGGGGAAGGGTTAAATGAGTGATGTGTGTGGGTATGCCTCTACCAGCTTGTACCTCATTAAGATGTATGATTATAATGCACCAATTAAAAAAGACTAAAGCCAGGAGTGTTGGATAGTGTCTGTAGTCCCCATTTCTTGAGAGACTGAGCTGGGAGGATCTTTTGAGCCCAGGAGTTGAAGACCAGCCTGGATAACATAATACAATCTTGTCTCAAAAAGAGGAATGTCTGCATTTCTATGTTAACTGAAATATAGTCTATATCTTGCAAAGAGAAATGGGAGAAGGTGCTATTTCAGTCATAGAAATTAGTGTGAACAATTATTTAATTGTATAAGAAAATGAAAATTTTTTACAGTAATAAAAATTTAATTAGAAGCTGAGACAATTGAAACTTAAGAAGATTTCTGGGTGTTATCAAAGGTTTGATGGGTAAGTAATACTGGTTCTCTGGGTAAATAAAAAATAAATGTATTCAGAGGCAGTTGACTAGGCATAGATGGTCTCACATAGATTTCATGTGCTCGTGTCTTTAAAAAGAAATAATCATTTATTGTGCTTGTTCTACAAAAGTAGAATTAATTATCTAAAAAACGCATAATCATCGCAATACAGAAAGTTGATTGTATTTTTAAAATGTTAATCATTTAATGGGCATTTATTCAGTGAACATTTGATTGAAAACAGTATATTCCATGTTATTAGAATAATCAGTCACTCCTTAGAAATTTTTTCTGTTCTAATAATTACAATTATCACATCTAAATTTAGGATGATTGTCAAATATTTACCTTAAGCTCTGTCTCTTTCCTAAAGTCATTTGATATTTCCAAACAACTTGATGTTGCTAAATGTATTCCATCCCAAAGTCATCAAGGTATAATTAGCAAATACTGTGGGACTTTGCAACATATAAAACATATATATATGTGTATATATATATATGTACATATATATATATATATAACCTTTAAAAATAACTCACCTTAGCTTAGTTAATTAAAATGCATATAGTATTATACTACTCAGAGAAATAGAGAAAATCAAAGATGAAATTCTTACAATCAAAACTCAGTTCTAAGGAAGTCCATGCTTTTAATCATTGAGCCAACATGCCAAATAAGCAAAAATTGTTAAATATTAAAGCTAGTTCCCATTATTTTAATCAAATTGAAGTGCTCTTCAGGCTCTTATCACTGTGGAATTGCTGATAGATCACTTGGGGGGAGTGAAAAAGAGGCTTAGAGTTAAATATGTTACATGTTTGTTAGTTCTCAGCTTCAGAAACTGTTAGGATAATTGTAATTGAAATTTATTTTAACTCTTAATTGATATCTTTAGCATATTACTTCTTAAGCTGGCATTAAATCTTAAGCTTTATTAGATCTTATTAAAGATGCAGTTTTTTGATTTACATATTAATATTTGTGTAATTACAGTTACTGAGGGATCCTTGAATCTCAAGTGTTTGTTTTTAAACAGAGTTTTTTGAAGTACTGTTTGTTTATACAATGAAGTCTTGGTAATATATTCTTAAAACATAGGCTATATCAGTTGTGTAGTGTGTTAAGATGATAATGAAGTAACATGCTATGTTTAGTCAGGGTAATTGGATGAGTTTTTAAAAATCGATGTCAATTTTGTTTGTTCTGCACGATGCTGAAATAATGTAGTTTGTAAAATTTTATTTAGCTGATACTGACTTACACAAAGTCTATACTGTTCTTTTGGATGCACAGACTAGTGTTACAGATTGATTTTGAAATTCCCTTTTTCTTTGTATAGTAAATTTTTTCGTACTTTCCCCACTTACTATAGATGTAACATATACATTTTTTTTCTCATACTGGAAATTGAACCCAGGAGCATTTTACCTCTGAGTGAAACCCCCAGCCTTTATTATTTTTTTTTAAAGCAGGGTCTCACTAAGTTGTTGAGGCCGGCCTCAAACCTGTGATCTTCCTGTCTTAGCCTCCCAAGTGCTAAGATTATAGGCATGTACCTCTGTGCCCTGCTAACATTTACATTTTTGACATCTGTTGAGTTAGATGTATTATTTAAAGGAATTGCGTATAGAAAATAGCCATATCTCTTGCATTTAACCACATGGTTAGATTTAAAATATGCTAGGTAATACTGTTTAAATTGTTATTTTTGTTTCTCTGATATTAATTATTGGAGATATTGAAAGAGTAAATCAATCTCTCATACATATGCTGGCAATTACAATTCTCACTTCTTAAAAAAAACATATCCCATATAAACCAAGATGGCTAGGATTATAGAGATAGAGGGATCTATAATTATAATTTGACTTGTAATTATAATTTGATTCTGTCAGTGGAGCATCAGAAATCTTTTGGTTTTTTTTGGTGTAGCATGGATGTTCACTTGGTTTTATATAGGTCTTTCTTTCAGATTTTATATATATATATATACATATATATGTATATATATATGACACACACATATATGAATGTAATATATTAGAATATTTATAATATTTAAGAATGTAATACAGTACACATTGCTGATATGCTATGTATTATGTAACATTCTTAGCAGCTCTGAGGAGATGTTCTATTAACTAAATACATTAACATTTCTGCAGTAAAGAAATATTCACATTTATTGAAGACAGAAGAACTGTATATCAGTTTGAAACAGATTTAGATGCCAAACAAGTTATGAAAAGTCTTTTGAATTGCAAAGAATTTTGGACTTTCAATTTCATATAATGAATTGTGAAACTGTAATAAATTGTTAAGTATAATATTTATAGGTTCTGTGCTTTTTATAAATAATTTAAAATTTTAACACAATGTATATTTAATGTTTATCATTTTTCCATTATTTTGTCTTTTATCCTCTAAAATGTTTTCTTTGCACAGCTGCTGTATTCTCGGGGATTGTTAATTGATCTTCTAATCAAATCTAATGTTAGTCGATATGCAGAATTCAAAAACATTACCAGGATTCTTGCATTTCGAGAAGGGAGAGTGGAACAGGTACTATGCTGATCAACTATTGTTAAGTGGGTATGAACTTAAATTATTATGGTTCATTTTGGAAGGATAAGTAAATAAGATTTTTGTTTTTCTGGTAAGGTAGTTAATTCCAATTTTGCATGGGGATTTATAAATATAAATGGTAAGATTTGTTCAGTTAACATTGCTAGTGTTAAATTGCTGATGTTATTCTGCACCTTGATTTGGGTTTTGAGAAAGTTTCAGGCCATTCTGCTGGGTTTGAACTGTCATTTGTTCCCGTTTGGAGTGATATATGCCATTGGCCTTTTAAGGGTATAAAGAACAAGTTGGAGCTGGGTGTGGTGGTGCACGCTTGTAATCCCAGTACTTGGGAGGCTGAGACAGGAGGATCCAGGTTTGCGACCAGCCTCAGCTATTTAGTGATGCCTTCCACAACAAAATGAAGAATTAAAAAATAGGGCTGGGGGTATAGCTTGGAGGTAGAATGTCCTTGAGTTCAATCCCCAGTACTGAAAAAGAATGAAAGGAAGGAAGAAAGGAAGGAAGGAGGGAGGGTGGGAGAGAAGGAAGGAAGGAAGGAAGGAAGGAAGGAAGGAAGGAAGGAAGGAAGGAAGGAAGGAAGGAAGGATAAAAAAAATAGGACTGGGGTTGTAGCTCGGAGGTAGAATTCCCCTGAGTTCAATCCCCGGTACCACAAAACAAAACAAAATAAAAAAACGAGTTGGCAGAATTAAGTGAGAAAGCTGGCAAGTTAAGTAATCAGAGAAGTTAACACAGATGTCATTAGAACTTACAGAATGTAACATGAAATAGCCATACCAGAATGGAAAATTTTGTTATACATGATGGGGAAAATTGTAATTTGGAATATTTGCATTATTAGGAAGCAGTTTCTTAATTAAAATCATAATATTTTTCAGGTTCCTTGTTCCAGAGCAGATGTCTTTAATAGCAAACAACTTACTATGGTAGAAAAGCGAATGCTAATGAAATTTCTTACATTTTGTATGGAATATGAGGAACATCCTGATGAATATAAAGGTATTGTTTTTCATTAAATTACTTTTTGCTTTTTATTTTAATACACTTGCTCTGATCTCATGAGCCACTTAAAATTAAAAATGCAATTTCTCAATGTTACTAGCCATATTTCATGTGTTGTGTAGCCATATGTGGTAGTAGCTATCGTGCAGATATGTTCAGCAATGCAGAAATGCCACGCTAGATTTTAATTTTAATTAAATTCTGCTTATCAACTGATTCTTCATAGATAATATTTCCTTTTTGTTATTACATTTTTTCAACAACAATAAGAAAACCCTGTATACACTGTCATTTCTTAGGTGTTTTTGCTTGAAATCTTAAACTAGTCATTTTGACTAAAAGGTTAGATTGTATATAGCAGAAATCACTAGATTTGGAGACTTTGGCTTTGACCCATCTCACTGTGTGATCTGGGGACCATTCATTTCATTTTGTTGAAAGTTGAATATACTGTTTCAGTATCAGATCTACATACTTTAACTACATTGGGCTAGAAATGTTTTCAAAAATTCAGATATGCTATTGATAACTAATTTATAAACTTACAGTGAGAAGTACAGCAATGAGCTTTTTTTTTTTTTTTTTTTTTTTTTGCGGTACTGGGGATTGAACTCAGAGGCATTCTACCTCCGAGCTATACCCCCAGCCCTATTTTTTATTCTTTATTTTGAAACCGAGTCTCACTAAGTTGCGGAGTGCCTCACTAGGTAGCTGAGGCTGGCCGCGAACCCGGATCCTCCTGTTTCAGCCTCCCGAATGCTGGGATTACAAGCGTGCGCCACCACGCCTGGCTGCAATGAGCTTTTTTCTTGATGGACTAATAAGTCTAATTTTTACTCTTAAAGTTTCAAGTCTTTTAGTGACTGTCACATTGTTCTCCACAATGGCTGTGTAAACTTATATTCACTCAGCAAACTTTTATTATTTGTATTTAAATTGTTTTTTAATTGTATTTAAATTGTTTCTACATAATTTTTGTAATTTGTCATGGAATTGTATTTTCTACCACTAATTGTTTTCTGTTCTTGGTTTAAAGAAGTGGTTTTTAGAGGCCCCTTATAATTTGATGTACAATCATATGCATGACTGATTCTAGTTAGCCACACAGAAATTAATTTCATTGCTTTTTAGTCATAGTTCATTATTCTAAGTTTTAGTAAGAATTATACACTTAACAAAAGACACATATTACTCTCTCATGTTCATCTATAGGTTTTGAATTTGTCATATTAATCAGATATATTCAAATGCAATTATTGGCCTTATTATGCAGTTTAAATGTTAATAAAATGAGGTTATTGTCAGCCACAGAAACCCATTGAGCTACTTAATGATTTTCTCGATTTTTTAATCCATAAAATACTAAACAGTGATTCATCATTTAAAGCTTAAAAATTCCATCTAATTAGGTTAGTGAGATTGTTGACTTGTTTCTGAAGACCAGCAGTCACTGTCCAAAATGTAATAATACCACCACTGTCCTTAGTGAGATCTTTTAAACAGACTTGATTGCATTTGTGTGGGGTGGCTTTAAATAGAAATTTAGTTCTGATTTTAATTGATAAAATTGCATCTTTCATTTCATAGACTATGAGGAAATTACATTTTCCGAATATTTAAAAACTCAAAAATTAACCCCCAACCTCCAATACTTTGTTCTTCATTCGATTGCAATGACATCAGACACAACCACCAGTACCATAGATGGTCTCAAAGCTACCAAAAACTTTCTTCATTGTCTTGGGCGTTATGGCAACACCCCATTTTTGTTTCCTTTATATGGCCAAGGAGAACTACCCCAGTGTTTCTGCAGGTAAGTTTGGTATTGGTTTTCTGGTCTCTTCTAAAGGTGATGCATGACAATTAGACAAAACTGAGATTTATTCAATACTTAGTATATACAAAAATCCTTTATTCTACTTTTTATAATCTATTTTCTTGCTTACCTACTCATTTAAAATAAATCTAAAGTACCAAAGTACTACCACATTCAGTACTGTATTTCAAACCATCATCCTCATACATAATCATACTTTCTCATTGCTATATAGTATTCCATTGTGAATATACCTAACTTTGTTTTTCTGGTGAAGGGTACAGAATGTTTTCAGTTTTTGCTATTAACATCCATATATATGTTTGAGGATATACATGATCAAGAGTTTCTCTAGAATACATATCTAGGAGTAGAATTCCTGAGTCATGGAATATTTGAATATTTAACATTTTATAGCAGTACCCAATTTTTTGTCTAGAGGATTGTACCAATTACGTTTTACTAGCAGTATATAAGAATTTCCTTAGGTCTGCATGTTTGCCAACATTTAAAATTTTTTGTCTATCTCATATAAAATGTTATTGTATTATGTTTTAATCTCATGTTTCCCTAATTACCTGTGAAGTTGAGCCTCTTCTCATATGTTTATTGGTCATTTATATTTTTTTTCTAGGAAATGTTTGTGTCTTTTGCTCATTTGTCTTTTGGTTGTTATCTTTTTCCTATTGATTTGTAAGAGTTTGAAAATATTCTGAATACTGATTTTTTTGTTATTGTATTACATGTATTTTGTCTTGATGTATTTATGATGAATTTATTTATGAATGAAGTTGCTTAAATTAATATAATCAAATATAGCAAGCTTCTCTTTTATCCTTATCTTTTTGGGAAGATAGCATTAAGTAGTATTAAGAACCTGGACTGTGAGCCAGGAGTGGTGGCTCGCGCTTGTAATCCCAGTACTCGGGAGGCTGAGACAGGAGGATTGCAGGTTCGTGGCCAGCCTCAGCTACCTAGTGAGGCCCTCCACAACTTAGTGAGACCTGGTTACAAAGTAAAGAATAAAAAATAGGGCTGGGGATGTAGCTCAGAGGTAGAATGCTCCTGGGTTCAATCTCTACTACCACAAAAAAGAAAGAAAGAGGGAGGGGGAGGGGAGGGGGAGAGAGGGAGAGAGGGAGAGAAAGAGAAAGAGAAAGAAAAGAACCTAGACTGTGGAGACAGACTGCCTGGATTTAAATCATGGCTTTTCTGTTATTAGCAAGTTTTATAATCTGTTTTCCAAGAAACAGCTTTGGGGTTCTTTTTATTCTAATATAGCTTTGTGTCCTAGTTCATTAAATTCTGCCCTTTTTTGACTCTTGCATTTTTTTTGGGGGGGTGTTTTATTTAGCTCATCCTTCCTCTCCCCTTCCCTTGCCAATTCTTATATACTATAGTTAATTTTATGTAGTTATAATACATTGGTTTATATTTCTCTCCACTGTGAAAGGTGCCATGTATGGTTTGTGTGTGCATAAGATTTTGACAAATATCACCTTTTTTAATCTTACAGATTTTTAAATCTATAATATAGATTTGTGTATATTTAGGGTGGCAAACGATAAAATAGACTAACATTTACATATATTTTATGTATTATTGAAATACCTTTTCTTAATTCCTTCAGCATTTTTATGATATGCTGTTCATCTATGATTTTTTTTTTGTTCTGAAACTGCAAAAAAGAAATCTGCATATATGTGGACCCACAGTCCAAACCCATATTATTCAAGGGTTAATTGTAACCATCTTTTCTATTAATATAAGCATTTAAAATTATAAAGTCTATTCTAACTATTGTTCTATATTATACATTGTTATGTATTATTTTCACTTTTATTATAAGTGTTTTAATTCCTCTCATGATTTTTTTCATTTCATGAGTTATTATGAAGCATTTAAGAGTAACAAATATGGTTGATTCTTCTTCACTTAGCATTGAATGTAATTTCATTATGGCTTGAAAATAGGCTATTATGGTACTAACTCATTCTTTGAACTTTATGCTCTAGTATATCATCAATTTTTGTTATTTTTCCATATGTTCTCAAGAATATCTTTAGTTATTTGGTAGAGGTTCTCTAATTATTGGTCTCAGAGTCTAATAAATAAAGCTTTAAGTTATAGTTTCCAAGTTTTATTTTAGTTCAATTTTTTCCCTTCATTTACCTATAATAGAGAAATAGGTTTTAAAATCTCTCATTATGATGTTGAATTTGTCCCTTTCTTCCTATAATTCTATCAATTTTTACTTTAAATAGAAATTTGCAATTGTTCAACCAACTACATTGTGTTTTCTCCCTTTTTGAATATATGTCATTTGTCATATTGGGAAATTATCAGCTAATATCTTTACAAGCATCATTTTTCTCCATGGTCTCTCATCTTGCTTTTTGGAATCCAAATAAATATGTTTTAGAATTTGACATTCTCTTTTCCAACTCTTAAACTCTCATTTATACTTTCTATCTCCTTGTCTTTCTGGTTATAGTACGCGTATTTTATTAAGATCCCTATCCCAGTTTATTAATTCCATTTTAATATACTTTTACTGGTGCATTGTAATTACACATCATACTGAGGCTCAAAGTGATACAGACAAACATGCACACAGCACTTGATGTGTTTCCCCTTTTATCTCTCATTTTAGAAGTTCTGCTCCCCCCATTTTCCTTATATTGGATATTTCCTTTAGTTTATTCAGTTTTTATTGCTCCTGTTTTTTAAACATTTCATATATCGATTTCTTACATTCATAATGGTGTAATGCTGCTATGTGTTATTTCCACTGATTTTTCCTAATGGTTTATTTCCTATGGCACTGCTTTTTTTCAGAGAATTTATACCTGATTGATTTTAGTCTGGGAATTCAAAGATGCTTTCTTTCTGAAATTACCTGTTTGCTTCATCTGTAAGGTACTACAAGTGAGGAGCCATTTTAGTTCTTTTCAGGGGTTCCTCACTTAACAATGGAGCCCCCACATGGTGGAAAAGGCACAAATTCTTAAAAACCTTAATATTTTATCACAGTTTTTATTGCTCAAAGCTTTGATTTCAGCTCAGGGTTTGTATTGAATATATTTGGGTATATTGGGGGATAGGGTGTTTACCACGGACATGTCTTTCCCTTCATTTCATCAGTGCAGTATGAATTATGTTTCATGCAATCTCTAGTTTTTTGCTATTAACAGGAGGTCCTGGCAGAATATCCAGTCCAATATACCACTGTATACTGAAATCTGAAATACTTTGGTCTCAAGCATTTAAATGGATACACAACTGTATTTAACCTCATTCCTTTTTTTCCACTAAATCCTATAGTTCTTTAATTTATACATTTTACAAATATTTATTTGGCTTATGTTTGTTATTTAACCTCATTCCTCTTTTCCTACTAAATCCCTGTATTTCTTTCCTAATTTATACATTTTTAAAATATGCATTTGGTTTGTGTTTGTTTTATGAGAAAAGATATTTGAACATTTTATTTTTCCTGTACTGATAATGAAATTTTAGAATGAAAACATTTATCCCTGAGTATTATTTTAATCTTTTTTGTTTGTTTGTTTTCATTTTGTGACACTAGGGACTGATCCCAGGGACATTCTACTGAGGTACATCTCCAGCTTTTTTAAGCTTCTTTGTTTTGAAACAGAATCTTGCTAGTTTGCTGAGAGTTTCACTAAGTTGCTAAGGCTGTCCTTGAACCTACAATCCTCCTGTCAGCCTCCCAAGTACTGAGGTTACAGGCTTACACCACCAAACTGGCTATTTTAAACCTAGATAAAGTTCATATTTTATCAAAACTTCCGTAGAGCCTATATCAGTATTGTGCATGTGACTTAGATTTAAAGTTTATTAAAAAAATTACATCTTGCCCTATCCAATTTGAAGTATACTTTAAAGGAATGATGTAATTAAATATGTCTATAGTAAAAACAACAAAAGATCCTTTTTCTGTTATGATTAAAGTAATATGTTGAACTTTTAAGTACTTCTTTGGTAATTAAGGTAACTCTTGAGTTCTTCCTATATTTTATATAAAGGATATCATAAGTGAATGATAATAAAATGCATTTATTTGGCCTGTAGATATTAACTTTCAATGTTATAATGAAATCCCTACATAATGCTTTATAATTTCATATAAATATTGTTCTGTTTATATCCTAAAGTAACACCACCACCATCTATACATCATAGTCTATAGTTTTATCACCAGGTTATCAGAATAAGGTGTCACCTGTTCTGTGATTTCTAACCACATTCTATATTCTGTTTTAATATAAGCCTCTTAAGCATTTCTCACAGCCAGTTACAGTGTGTTCTCATCAAGGCTACTGTTATAAATGGCATGCATACATATTTATGTGAAGGATTCAAAGACATTTGTAAGTCATATCCTTGCATTCTAAATTAATTCTGCATAAGCAGTATAACATTTTAACTACTGGAGATAAGTTTCATGAATAAACGCCTTTTGAGGCTTTTATCATTTTAAATAGGTAAATTTTTTTAAGCAAAGAAAATGAGGCTTATTTATTGTGCTACCTAGTACCCATTAATATGTCAGGCTATATAAATTGGACCATAATGGAAGAAAAAGTCATCAAAACCCGTGTATTTTTCTAGTTTAGCAAGCCTTAGAATTTTACTTACTGTGTATTAGTTTGTTAATATTTTTTCTGGCACACTGGAGAGGATATGTATGCAGTATATAGGTTTTTTTTTTTTTTTTTGTCTCACAATATATCTTCCAAGCAAAAGTCCTTTTCAAGCCCTAACTAGACTGATTTATTTCTGTTATCTGAATGGTTGGTAACATAGTAACCTTTAGAACTATCTTCTAGTTCATAATAGGTTTCCTATATTGTGTCATGTTTTTATAACCTGAGGAATGGAGCAGTACTAGTGGAAGCAAAGAAACTTTATATGTTTTTTTATAAGTGGAACTGGACTGCCCAGAGATTGTTACTTCTCTACAAAAGAAAGCATTTAACTCTTTACTCAATAATTCATTCTTTTATTATTTGATGGCCTAGATTTAATCTTGTTTTGTTTTTTAACTGTGATAGGATTCTTAATAGATGAATAATGAAACTATTTCCATTTTCTTTGTAGTATACATTTTATAAGCATACACACAAATATCACCACCAAAAGGTTTTTTACTAATGGTCTAGCTCAAATAACATGTCCCTGCTTCTTGCATATGGAAAATCAAATATTTGCAATAATAATACCTAAGGAAAATTTCCTAATAACCTCAAAAAGTTGTGAAACACCACCTAATCTCTAACTTTAAGCTTTTTAAAAGAGCAAATAAGAGAAGCCCAAATATCCAAAATATATAAATGTATTTGTGCATCTTTAAGTCATTTGCTCAAGATTATAAGAGCAGCATAAAGGAAATGAGAAGACAAACTTCCAGATGATGCATTCAGTAAGTGATGACAAAAGAACTGTGCCCCAAATGGGACACATAGATGCCACTATGATTTGGTTATGACTATGGGGTTTGTTTTCTGTAATATATAGGCTGGAAGTATTTTATATTTTTGTGTCTTTGTCCTCTGCTTTTGAAGAGCACCTTCTTAGGTCTAAGGTCCTATATCAGTCTAAAGTCCAATATCAGAAGAGCAATACCTTTTACTCAATGTACTATAGTTCTATTTGTAGAAATCAAAATAGAAACATCTTTCAGACCAAAGTAATCTGCTTAGTTGATTCTATAATAACTGATTTTCCCACAGAATTTTTAGAAACCTAAGAGCCTAAGAGACATTAGTTAAACTGGACTAACTTTTTAGAAAACCAAGTGAAATCTTTTCTTATATTTTTATTGGTACATTAGTCTCACAGTTGGCAAAAATTGTCCTGTTGAAAATTCTAAAGTTTATATGTTCAGTTTCATATGATTTCAGAAACCAAAACTAAGTTTTTTGTTTGTGTGTGTGTGTGTGTGTGTGTGTGTGTGTGTGTGTGTGTGTGTGTGTGTGTTCGTCCCCTTCTCCCCCCACCCCATTTTTTTTTTTTGGTGGTACTAGATATTGAAACCAGGAGCATTCTACCTCCAAGCTGCACCCCAGCCATATTTTTTATTTTGAAACAGGGTCTCACTAAGTTGCTAAGGGTCTTGCTGAATTACTGAGTCAGGCCTTGGATCTGTGATCTTCCAATCTCAACCTCCCAAGTCAAGTACTGGGATTACAGGCATGCACCACCATGCTCAGTTTCCTTAATATCTTTTCTTGCAATAATTGACCTGTTATTTTAGCAGTGATACAAAAAAAAATTAGAGTTGGAAGAACTCTAATTATATTGATTTGATTGGTTGCTTGCCTAATTTTATAAATGACGAAAGTTAGAATAAAAAGAAGCTGAGGCTAAAAACTTGATTTTCCGGTACACCTTCATGACTCATCTATTATACAATTTTTTACAACTCTTTCTGAAAAAAATTATGAAGATAATACATAAAAGTACTGTTATTTTTCTGAGTTTTGTGATATTTGTTAGCTTTTAACAACTTGTAATTTACTATAATTTCTTTTCTTACTGTCGATGAATATTTAATTTCCAAAATTGTTGAAAAGAATAAGGATCATTCTTACAGTGTTCTAGAAAAATGTTCCAATTCTGTGCCTGGTAGAAAATACCAGTTTAGATGAATAAAGAAACTATTTTAGCTTCGCAAATTGTATCTAATTAATCAAGATAAAAGGAAAGCAGACCATGAGCAAATCCATCTCCCCACTCCTATAGCATGAATTTGTGAGTTTGATAAGCACTAAAACAGATGAGACTAAGAGCAGTTAGATTTTGTAGCCTTTGACGACTAGTGTATATTGAGCTGTTTATTGCCCCTACCCCTATTGGTTCCCTCTCACAGCATCATAGAAACACATGATATACCTAGAGGTAGGTGCAGAATCTGACCCTATATATAATTGGTAGATTCAAATACTGTGTGTGCTGCAAGCTTGATTATTGAATCTCAACACTGTTGCTTTGCAAACACTACAGCTGAAATCTGCATTAAGGTATGGTAAAGGTTCTTATTCTAGGGTCCATAGTTATTTAGAATATATATGTGGAATGTAAGCCGGGCGTGGTGGCGTACGCTTGTAAGCTTCTAATCCCAGCATTCGGGAGGCTGAGACCAGAGGATCCGGGTTCGCGGCCAGCCTCAGCTACCTAGTGAAGCACTCTGCAACTTAGTAAGACTCATTTTCAAAATAAAGAATAAAAAATAGGGCTGGGGGTATAGCTCAGAGGTATATTGCCCCTGAGTTCAATCCCCAGTACCACCAAAAAAAAAAGAGAAAAGAATATATGTGTGGAATGTTATTATATATGTGTATTTATAAAATACATAGTTTCATCAAATGTTCATAGGCATCCACGATTTAAAAACAAAGAATGAGAGATGTTGTTATAAAATTAAAGAAAAAATCTTTATAAAAAGAGGTCCTAAAGAATGAGCACAAGAGTGCTTTGGGGATCTAAAGACCTTGTTTGAATGTTGAAGCCAGGGAAATCTTGGGAAATGTTACTATTGAACTCTTAAGTCACAGGCATCTCTTCAGATAGGATGCACATGGGTATTTTTGCCCTAGTTGTGTAGGGGGATAAATAATAAATACAATATTGTGTAATATGGCACATTTTGGAGCCATACCCATGATATCAAATCAGGATTCTCTTTACTGTCTATGTATCCTTGGGGAAGTGATTCAACCCCTCTATGCTTCCCATTTTTCATGAGGATAATAATAGTATGTGTGTTACAGAGTGTGAGGATTAGAATGAATTGGTATTTAGAAAGTATTTACAATAGTGCTTGCATTATAAGTACTACAAAATGTTAGCTGGTATTATAGTTTTTACAATAATTATTTTAATTTTTACTGTGTCTGTAGTTATATATAATAGCACCAGGGCAAATATAAGACTGGGTTAGAGACTTAACCAGATTATCTAACTTAGAGGTCAAGAAAAATTTTTCCTATAAAACGACAGTTATTAGTTTAGACTTTGTAGCCCATATGGTCTCTCTGGAAACTCTTTTCTTTTTTTTTTTTTTTTTTTTTTTTTTTTTTTTTTTTTTTTTTTTTTTTTTTGCGGTAATAGGGATTGAACTCAGGGGCATTCTATCTCTGAGCTACACCCCCAGCCCTATTTTTTATTCTTTTTTTATTTTTTGAAACCGGGTCTCACTAAGTTGTGGAGTGCCTCAGCTACCTGGTGCGCGAACCCGGATCTTCCGGTCTCAGCCTCCCGAATGCTGGGATTCCAAGCTTGCGCCACCACGCCTGGCTTGGAAACTCTTTTCACCCAAGTCTCTTGTAAAAGAATGGATGTGATTTTATTCCAAAAAACAATCCTTCCTTCCTTCCTTCCTTCCTTCCTTCCTTCCTTCCTTCCTTCCTTCCTTCCTTCCTTCCTTCCTTCTTTCCCTCCCTCCCTCCCTCCTTCCCTCCTTCCTTCCCAGGGGCATTCTACTTCCAAGATACACCCTCAGCTCAGCCCTTTTTGTTTCTTCTTCTTTTTTTTTTTTTTTTTGAAATAGAGTATCACTAATTTGCTGAGGCTGGTCTTGGCCCTGCTATCCTCTTGTCTCAGCCTCCACATAATGGGATTACAGGCATGAGCCAATATACCCCACTCGTTTCATTTATAAAACTAAATGGTAATTTTCTGGCCCTGGTTTAATCAGGTGAACAGTTTCTTGCCTACAAAAATAGAATAATTAAAAAACCCCAATAATAGGATATCATATAGGAATGCCTCCATGCAATTCCTGGCATACTTTAATCATTCCCTAAGTATTTGATGCATTAATGAATTAGAGTAGTAGATTAATTATGTATATTTGTGGAGATTGTGAATTAAAGAAATGGTAGAGTAGTATTTCTCAAACTTTCATCTGTGTCAGAAATGAACACATAGATTATTGGGCTCCATTCCCAGAGTTTCAAAGTTGTATACTTGGAACGGGGCATTAAAGTATGCATTTCTAACAAATTCCCAGGTGTTACTGGCCTGGGGAACACTTTAGTAGAGGAAGCAACTACAGGAATTGCTCTTTAATTCTAATTAATAAGACAAAATGATTTGATTAAATTAAAATAACCAAAAACTTGTGAAGAAGTATCTGTGTCATTGCTATAAATTTTTTTTTATTTCTTCCTGTTTAATTCAGTGGTTATTTTTATGTACTTTTGTTGGTGCATTGCAACTGTACATCATCTTGAGGTTTAGTGTGCTAGAAACTTACGTGTACTTGGCACCTGCCCCTGGTGCATTTCTCCCCAGATCCTGCCCTGCGTATTGATAGCTTCACCAGTATACATAGGATTATTTGAACTGATTCCTTCATTAAGTCTCCTTCCTCACCCCACATCCTTCCCCAAATCCCTTCCACTATTCTACTGATATCTCTCCTCATTTATTTGAAGTCTCTTTTTAGCTTCTATATATGAAAGAATACATATGCTCCTTCAACAGCTATTTTTTTGTGTGTGTGCGTGGTACTGGGGATTGAACTCAGGGGCATTCTACCTCTGAGCTATATCCCAAACCCTATTTTTTATTCCTTATTTTGAAACAGGGTCTCACTAAGTTGTGGAATGCCTCACTAGATAGCTGAGGCTGGCCGTAAACCCAGATACTCCTGTCTCAGCCTCCCAAGTACTGGGATTATAAGCGTGTGCCACCATGCCTTGCTCAACAGCTATTTTCAAAATATCTATTATCTGCCTAATACTCTTCTAGATGGACTGGATGTATATGGAAAATGATATATAGACTTTGATGTCAATTTGAAGGAGTATCTTAATTTAGTTGAGGAAAGAAAATATACACTCGTGGAACAATTAGAAAATAAGAAATACATTTTATCAGGTTCTACAATGTGCTACATCAGTATAAATGCCACCAGTAGTCACCAGTGATTTGTAGGAGCCTAAACAGTTATGACATGAAACTAATTTAATTAACATAGTCTGGCTACACCTTGATTGATTTTGTAGGAATCTCAGACTTCTATTAACCCATTCATTTTTTTTTTTTTTTTTTTGCAGAGACAAAGACAGAGTTTTATTTAGAAAAGTAGGGGATACACATTCAAGGGAGAATGCAGGCCACCTCAAGAGTGAGAAAGGCCTTTGAGGTCTTACAGTTCTTTTATAGAAGACCCCCTGAGGGAGGGTGTAGGGATGCACAGCAGGGATGGAGGTCTGGTTTTCCCCAGAATCCTCAGGTTCCTGACATTCCATTGATGGGTGGTTGGGTGGGGCCTGGGCTTGACTGTCAGACAGAAAATTTAGGTAGGGAGATATGCCTCTAGGATTAAAGGTGAGGGCCTTTTGGGAATGTTTGCCTAAGGAAAAACAGACCCTGTAGGGTAAAGATAAGAATCATGATGGAGTTTTTAGATTTTAAAGCTACAGTTTCTCCTTCCTTCCCTGATTATCTCCTTTCTACTTATTACTTTTAACCCATCCATTTTCAGCAAAGAACAAAAAGAATGGGCTCTACTCTGAGCCAAGAGCCTTCAGTGGTCTGAAGTGTTAATTCAGTATGTTGCATTTATGTGAGATGCGTATGTGTTCTAGAGTTTTGTTTTGTTTTTTATTTTGTTTTTGTTTTTTGTTTTGTTTTTTAGATACTGAGGATTAAACTCAGGGCCTTGTATACTAAATGGCATCCTAGCCCTTTTTGTATTCTATTTTGAAGTAGATTCTCACTGAGTTGCCTAGGTTGTGCCCAATCTGGCAATCCTAATGCCTCAGTCTCCCAAGAAGCAGGTGTGCACCACTTTCAGAGTTTTTTACTCTTAGTCCTATTGACATTTTTGGCTGGATAATTCTTTTCTGTGTTAGGAGAGATGCCTGGGCATTATAGAATGGTTAGCAGTATCACTGGCCTCTTTATACTTAGGTGCCATTACCTTTACCCACCCACTTTTGATGAACAAAATTATCTCCAGACATTGCCAAATGTCCTGTTGAGGTAAAATCATCCTTCTTTAAGAAAACTGGTGCCGGGCGTGGTGGCGCACGCTTGTAATCCCAGCATTCGGGAGGCTGAGACATGAGGATCCGGGTTCGCGGCCAGCCTCAGCTACCTAGTGAGGCACTCCGCAACTTAGTGAGACTCGGTTTCAAAATAAAGAATAAAAAATAGGGTTGGGGGTATAGCTCGGAGGTAGAATGCCCCGGAGTTCAATCCCCAGTACCGCAAAAAAAAAAAAAAAGAAAACTGGTTTAGTCCAACTCAGAATATAATGGATTATTGTAGCCTCTACACTAGTATATAATAGACACGAGTGATTTTTCTAATAAGAGCCCCCAAGCTAGTTTTATACTGAAAGGTAGGTGAATAAATTTCTTGCAGTCCTTTCTTAGAATCATTTTGCTCAGTTTTTGGTTCTATAATCTGGGCAATGTAAATTTCTATAAGGATTGAGGTGGTCTAAAATATGTTAGCATTTGAATTAGTGGAATAATTCATGAAGATCCTATAGTCAAATGCCTGATTTGTAGGAGATGCTAAATTTGAAAACAAATTCTTGGGCAACACATAATGTTACTATTTAGGGGGAAATGAGAATATTCACAAAAAGAAACATAAAACTCATTCCCCACCCTTGAATTCCACACCTGGTGTTAACTCTTAAACTGGTTACACATCTTCCCATGTTTTTCATGTTTATTCAGAAGACATCTATGTGCACATCTATACATACTTCAAAAATTTTAAATAGCCAAATAATCTAGTATAAAAATATACATACCCAGCCGGGCGTGGTGGCGCACGCTTGTAATCCCAGCATTCGGGAGGCTGAGACCGGAGGATCTGGGTTCGCGGCCAGCCTCAGCTATCTAGTGAGGCACCCTGCAACTTAGTGAGACTCGGCTTCAAAATAAAGAATAAAAAATAGGTCTGGGGTAAAATGCCCCTGAGTTCAATCCCCAGTACCACAAAAAAAAAAAAAAAAAAAAAATATATATATATATATATATATATACACATACATACATACATACCCTACATACCATAATTAGATCATTTTCCTATTGGTGTCAACATTTTAAATTAAAATTGTCTTTATTATTGAAGGAATATAATTTCATATGTAGAACTTTTAGAAAACAAGAATAGAAGTATTATTTATTAGTATTCATTACTATTGTAAGCATTAGCTTGAATCCTATTATCCTATTATACGGTAACAATAACACATTGCGCATTAGCATTTGGGTATATTTTCTACTTTTTATCAAGTCACAAATCTAAAAATAAACAACTATAATCCTCTTAATTTGTTATATCTACCTTCAATTATAGCATAAATAGATTTATAGCCATCATTAAAATAAATTGTCAAGGAAGACTGGGTAAAGTGAGAGTAATTCTTTAAATTCAGGGTTTCTTAACCTGATATCCATTGTCTCTGATCATTCTCTTGTTTTCAGGAACTTGGGGTAAATACTCTGAAATTGCATGCCAAATTCTGTCTGAATAGTGTCTATAACTGCATTTTTCTTGGGGTTCATAGTTTCCATCAGTACCTTAAAGGATTCTATGGCCCTGACCATACCCCCTAGCAAAAAAATTAGATAGGAACCACTGAGATGTAGTATCTCAATTGAAAACTGCCCTTATTAAATTAAAAGAGCAATGTACACTAGATAATGAAAATCACGTGTCCTAAAAGTTGAAGAGTGCTATTCGAATAGCATTTGTATAAATTAGAATTCTGGAGGATTAAATAAGCACAGCAACATGCCTTATTTTATGAATCATTTGTATATTATTTTAAAGACAGCCTTGTCTCAAGTTAATAGTTTATATTGGCATAAAGTACACAGGTAAGCATGATTATGTTTGTATGATCATTTGTTTGTTTTTCCTTTGAGGAGAGAGTGTTGCTTGGGATAAACAGCAGAGTGGTGAGATAATCCATCATTTTGAAACCTGTTCTGTGGTGATGGATGGATAGATTGGTAAAGTAACTCAATAATCTTGTTTTTTTCCAGGTTATTCACAGATCAGTGAGCATTTTCATTAATAAAGCAATGGAATGCTCTTCTATCCTTGCCTGCATTATTCCTCAGGTTTTGACAAGAAAAGACTTTTAATTCAGGAATAACCTCTTATTAAAACTTTTATTTAAGTATATGCTGTTGAGGATTTATTATGAAAATATATTAGAATTACATTGGCTACACAAATTATACAGTCTGTGTTTCTATTTTAGCAACAACCAGCCTTCGTCAATCCTAAAATAGTAGATTATCTTCATATGTTGGAACAAAATCTCACCTAATCCAGTTTTCTTCCTATATTATATATGTATGGTATTCCAGATCTTAAAATAATTTTAATAATTTATATGAGAATGAAAGGTAGCTGGCTTCTTAAAGGGTAAGACCAATATTTGAAGTAGACTAGTGTATGGGGCTGAAATTTTAGTTTAATTAAACTGAAAGGTTATACTGTTATTGCACTGATTTTACTTCTTAAAAAGCATTCAAAACAATTGTTCACTCATCTCTTTGAATCCAATATATTGTGCAAGCATGATAGAAATAGTATATAAAATGTGTTTATTTTCAAACTAAATTGGATATTTTATTTCAAAAAACACAAATAAAAAACCTTCCAAACCAAAAAACAAAGCCAGACAAATATAAAAATCTAAGGCTTTACTCGCTGGCATGGTTAAGTCTGTGCTCGACAGCTGGATTCCCATGTGTTCTATACTATTCCCCTGTTTAGGTTTGCTCTTGTTTGTAACTAATATCATTGTAATGAAGCTATCCATTTCCAATTCTTCGTTGGTGTGTCTTCTATTTTGGAAGGAAATGCTCACTAACTAAGTCTATTACAAAATTTGTTGTCATGTTTCATGGACATTATAAGATTTTCCGTATGTTAAAAATGTCACAGTGTCAGAATTGGCCTCTGATTCTGGCTTTCATGTTATTATTTGCTAGGGCTTGAACACATTATTTAAGTTATTACAGCCTCAGTGGTCTTACCAGCATTATGGAAAGGGTGTATCTTACCTCCCACCCTGGGATATTTAAGACTGCTGTAAGGGAAAATTTGTTCACTATTGTCTGAACACCAGTGTAGAGTATTATTAGATAAAAGTTTAACTGGGTGCAGTGGCGCATACCTATAATCCCAGTACATGAGATGCTGAGACAGGAGGATGGCAGGTTTGAGGCCAGCCTCAGAACTTAGCAAGACCCCCAGAAATTTATCAAGATTTTGCTTTGCTAAATAAATAAGAAATAAAAAGGACTAGGGCTATACCTCAGAGTTAGAATGCTCCTGGGCTCAATCCCCAATATCTCTCCTCCCCCCCCAAAAAGTTGCATGACTTCATATTCTTAATATTTAGAATGAATGTTTTGGCCATTACTAAAACATATAAACTCTTCAGTTTGTATAAACTAGATCTGGCATTAAAAGTTAATTGTGTAATTAAATTATTTATTTTTTTCTGTTGATAGATATGTTTGTAGTATAGAATTTAATCATCTTTGTCTCTCCTATGGTTCCTAGCACTTAACCGTCTACAAAATGGGTACCATACAATTTTTTCTTATTATTGAATTTTGAGTTTTACACAGTTACCCTCTTAGAACTTTGGTTGGCACATAATGGGTGCTTAATGAATGAAACTATAAAATTGTATCAGAAATTACCATGGAAAATAATTAAACATTTTGGGATATAATCTATTTTTCTTTTAGGTATTAACAGAATAATTTATGAGAGCTCTGTTGAGACTGAAATAATTCATATAGATTTTAGCCATTCCTCATTCTTATTTCTTTATCCCTTCATACCTCATCCTATTCTGCCCCCCCCCAAATTTAGCAATAGTTTTGCCCTTGTCTAATCTAATGAAATAGAATAAAATTTTTTACCAACAGTACTTTTATATGGTAAAAATTCTCTGATTTTAATCCTACTCATTTGGATTTCATAGCACTTTGAATGGTTTTAATATGTATTCTGTATGTAAATAAACAATTTGCCAAAGAAATGAGTAGTATAAGCATAAAGGCATATTATTTCTTATACCTACTCAAGAAACCAAACTAGTTTCAAAAATTACTCCTGTAATCTCATATTAATAAATGTGTAATATAGCAACACCATATAGATAAAACCTAATTTATTTATAAACAGCCATATCTGTCAAACATGTTGCATTCTTAGCTGTAGTTTTTTTTCTGTTTGTTTGTATTTTTTTTTTTTTGCAGTACTGGGGATTGAACCCAGGGGCATTCTACCTCTGAGCTATATCCCCAGTCCTATTTTTCATTCTTTATTTTGAAACAGGGTGTCACTAAGTTGCAGAGTGCTTCACTAAGTAGCTGAGGCTACCTAGCTATTAGCTATAGTTTTTAAAAGAAAAATTTTACTCTCAATGTAGCTATTTTTTATAAGTAAATCTCTTTTGGTACTATTAAAATTAGAAAATAATCTCTCCTGAATCCACAGTCTTTAATCATTGTCCTGTATGCATAGACCCCTATTCTTCAGGTGCACTTAGAGAGGAAATTAACTCTTGAACAGGCTCTTTTGAATGGTACATATTTATCACATTTATTTAACAAATTATTAACTTTGATCCTAACTTTGTTTTCACTACATTCCTCATAGGGTTGTTATGAGGATTAAGAAAATTAATATTTGCAAAGCTCTTAGAATAGTACCTGGCACATACTAAGCACTAGGTGAGGTGTTGTTAATTAAAATAATTCCCAAACTATGATAAATTGTGAATATGTGAATTCAGATTTAGGTTTAATAGAATGGTCCCAAATGCCTAATGAAGTGAGAGCCAAACTTCTGACGCCAGTATTTCCACCTTCTATGATGTTTTCAAAATTAATACTTAACTGTCAAGCCATAGTTTCCCTATGGCAGAGGTGGATATATTAAGATCAGAGCCTTGCTGTCTCAAATCTAGTTTAGTATCTACTTCCCTCCCTGAAATTAACTCCGTGCCTATCTTTCTTTTTTGGTGAGGTTAGACTGTACTCACTGTGCTGTGGTCATGTGTGTGATTATATACTTCTTGCACAAACAGATGTAGATTAAAACAAGCATTAGTTTTCTTTGCACTTCAGATATAGAAATAAAACCACTATTTACTGCTATTTGGACATGAATGCTTGAAATAGGTCTTTAAAACCAGTAAACTAAGGCAGTGCCTATATGGTAGAGATATATCATCTTGTTTTCTAATGGGAAGTTCAAGTTTTTATCAAGTTATTTGTAGAAGGATAAAAGTTCCTCCCTTTGTCAATAAACTATGTAAATTTTGAAAAAGTAAAATGTACTTGTGACACTGGAAACCACCATTGGGGAGAAATGCTTTAGAATTTTCAATATTTAACAGCAAAGTTGAGTAGAAACTAAGGCCTAACATACTGGCAATGTGGAGGAATTGTTTTTGTTTTCAAGTATTAGAGTGGTGTTGACACTGCATGAATTAAAGCTGGGATATTAAGTAACAAGATGGCTATCTGGTTTTCTATTTAATTTTAAATATTTTGCTCATAATAAAAATGCATTACTTATCTCTAATGTGGTCTGTTTTATATAGGCCAGAGTTTCTCCTGTTCAATTTTATGCTTTCTTTATGGAGATGGTCTTAATCATTTTACTAATAAAATGTACTAATAAAATTGTCTTGACCATTGCATTCAGAAAATAGTTTAAATATACCATTAGACAGTGAAATTAAGAGATCAATTTGTCAGTCTTATATATTAAATTTGAGCCTGTATGCAGTTTGCTCCCCTTGGAAATTATCAAAGGAACTGTGGGTTCCCTAAGTAGGAATACTTTCTCTAAGTTTGCAAACTGGTACAAGTTTTATTTCCATACAGTTAGAATATATAGTTTATATGTTGATATGGCATGAGGAAAACACCTTACTTATCAATCAGATATCAAATTAGCAAAAAGGAGGACCCTGTGACAGCGAACTACAAAAGCCTAATGAAAACTACTTGTCTAGCTTTGAAGTTCTCTGTGTACCAGAGTGCCTTTTTGTTTTGGCTAAAAACTTAATATTTAAACAGTGAGTAGCTTTTAGTACTGGAGATTGAATCCAGGGACATTTTACCTCTGAGCTACACCCCCAGCCCTGTTTTATACTTTATTTTAAACAGGGTCTGGCTAAATTATTGAGATTGTCCTAGGATCTCGATCCTCCTGTTTCTGGGTAGCCCCCCCGTCTACTGGGATTAGAGGCGTGCCCCACCATGGCTGGCTTATATTTGTATATTTAACTCATTCTCAGAGAAATACCCAGTTTTTATGGGCTTTGGCATAGAAAGGAGAGACTATAGCTCTGCATAGGGCCTACTGTAACACCACTTTGTTTTTTCTCTAGTGGGCTTGAGGCACCCTGTATCTCACTCAGACCACCAAGGTTGAGAACCACCATATTGTTAACTTAAGCATGAAATTCATAAGTAGATCTGTAAGTCATCTGGGGGTGATGGATTTTATTGATCTTGTTAGAGAAGTTGGTTTATTAACAGCCAATATGTATGTTTCCGTGTATTTTGAAGAAAGAGGAAAACCTAATCTTAGATATTTAGGAATAAAAATACAGCTTCTATGATACATAAACTCTAGCCTGTTGTGGTACTGGATTTTTACATATTTTTAGTTACCTAAAGGAAATTGAAAATTACGCATTGCATAATTTTGGCAATGCATATATTAGGTAAGCAAAATATTCGATTATTCTTTGGCTGTTTTGTAAATTGCTACTGTATAATTTCTATTTGTATCTTACAGCATGTTGAATTTAATTTTTCCCCCTGAACAGAATTTTTTCCTTATAAAAATGATACCTCTTCTGGTAAGGAATTTGGATAGTATGAAAGGTATGAAGACCATAAAAACTAAATTGATAATCATTTCTGTCAGAATTACCTTGATTCATTTTGATTTGTTTTTAAATGCATTGCAAAAAGCTCATCATCTTTGACCATCTTGTTACTTAATATCCTAGCTTTAATTTATGCATAGTGTCAACACCATTCCAGTGCATGAAAATGAAAACAATTCCTCCACATTGCCGGTATGGTATGGTAGGCCTCAATTTGTAATCAGCTTTGTTGTTTAAGATTGAAAATTCTCAAACATTTCTCCGCAACCATGGCTTCTAGTGTCATAAGTACATTTTGCCTTTCCAGTATTTACATAGTTCATTGACAGAGGAAGAAACTCTGATCCTTCTACAAATAACTTGATAAAAACTTAAATTTCTCATTAAACAAAGAGTTTCAAGAGGTAATCAATTGTAGTCCATATATTGGGGAAGTTAAGTTTTAGGAAAGGAAGATTACATACTGTAATCCTCCCTCATCCTCTCCTTCCCTTTCTTACTAAGTTCCAGGGAGGACTGGAGAATAACAAAGTAGATTTCAGAGGTCAAACCACCAAGATTGATGTGTTTTTCCTAGAAAGTAGGCAAAGTTTGATTTGCATATGTTTATGTGATGCTTTTTGCAAGAATAAGGAATATTAGTGATTATGACTATTGAATTTGAAACTAGGCTTTTCAATGAAGTCAATCTTTTTTGCATTAGAAGTTCTTATAAACAGACCTGTAACTTAGTGAGATCCTATCTCAAAGTAAAAAAAATAAAAAGGGGGTAGGGATGTAGCTCAGTGTTAGAGTGCCCCTGGGTTCAATCTCTAGTACTGCACCAGAACCAAAAAACAAAACAAAACAAAAAAAAAAACCCACACAAATAAATTTTTTAAAAAACCCTACTATTAAAGAAATATAAAAAGGCCAGGCATGTATCACACACTTGTAATCCCTGTACTTAGGAGGCTGAGACTGGAGGATCCAGATTCGCAGCCAGCCTCAGCTACTTAGTGAGGCTCCCCTCAACTTCCCAAGACCCTGTTTCAAAATAAAAAATAAAAAATTGGGATGGGGGTGTAGCTCGGAGGTAGAATGAATGCCCCTGAGTTCAATCTCTAGTCCTGAAAAAATAAATAAATAAAAAGCTTAAAGCCCAGAGACTAGTACTGGTACTATTCCCACTTTCTTCTACCCATTAACTATGCCCCTTTTAATTCTATCTCTTCTATGGCCATAGATTGAGCGCCTAAACATGTCTTACAAATATGACAAATATGTATCTTAGGAGATGAACCTAGAGTGAAGATAGTTTATTTTATCTGTTACCACCAATCTGTTACCACCAATACATGCAAGTGTCTCTAACATTCTTTGGTAACCATATGACTTTTGTTTCTGTATGCACACACATTGTCACTTAAGACATGTTAGGTATGGATAACAGCTATAGAATGGAGCTTTTTTTTTTAATCAAAGACCTAAAACTGGTGTTTTATTACATGAAAAATTAGAGCAAATGCAGCTGACTATAAACTCAGGCTCTCTGTTTTATCACATGCAAATTTTCTACAATTAGAATTAAGTAAGTACATATTAAAAATATTTATCTTAGCACTTTTGTAGATGTGTGGTATACCCTGTTGAAAGCAGAGAAAGTCTCTTGTTGGGATGATGTTGAGGGCTGTTGGACAGAATCAAATATAATATTAGAGAGTGAACGTGCTCTTCAGAAAATAAAGTTATAGGGTAGGGAATAATTGTTGGTAGGAGTAGGGAGGGATGCTTCTTTAAAAGGGTAATGGGCAGATACATCTCTTCAGGAGGATGTCATGAGTGTGGAGTACCAGAATATGATGCCAAGGATTGTGTTTTTGAATATTCAAGTTAAAACCACTCGAGGCATTAGAAACTATAAGTCTTAGAATGCTAAAGTGAATCCTTTAATGTACACAAATGTTAAGGTGACCCAGAGCAGATTACAGAGTTAGTCAGGAGTGGAATTTGTGACGATTTTCCATTTGAAGACATTGGTGAACATACACATCATTGCTACCTGCTTCTTTGTAGCATTTCTGTACATCCATAATGTCATATATTCAAACTTTCTGCTTTGGAAATAATATATTATGAGTTTGAGGAGTACTTTTTACTTCAGTGGGAAAATACACATCATACTTAATCTGCTTTATTGGTTTGATGTAGTTGTATGACTCACTAGCTTTGATGAAAGGACCTCAAGCTGAAGGGCTAGAGAACTTTAAAATAATAATAAAATGAAGCATTAAATCTAGGACACAGAATGTTCTGTGTATAAAAATAGATTAAATGAGAATAATATATTAATGTAGGATCTTGCCATTTTTCCTCTGATCTCCTTCCAACCTGTCAGGGCTTTATGCCCAGTATTTATCTTATGGGGCAGAGATGGTCTCTTGCCACCTTTAGGAAAAATTCTGGTTAAGGGAAAGATTTAATGTTCCTTTTTCATGTACAGAATCCCACAGATATAATTTTAGAAATGAAAACACTGCTTTACATTTTCATTTGTACATTTTAAGAATATTTTCAAGTATGCTTTCCTTTTCATTTTTAATTCCTCAACCATTCATACAGTTCAGCTTTTATTTTTGTAATTTTAAAAGTTTTTCTAATGAATATGTATAAAATATTCTTTCTTTTTTGAAAATGAAGATACTGGATGCAGAGATACTTTCTGTTGTACTGAATTTTTCTTGAAGATATTATAACCACACAGTGCACGTCTCTTGTAACGACAGATGTGGTATCCCTGAAGCCTATCTTCTCTTTCTTGTTACGTTAGTTTTTAATTAAAGAAAACAACTACTTGGAGGCAGTTACTTTCTATGAAATGTAATGAAGATTTATTTTGGAAGTGACCTTCACTTTATTAGCTGAAGCAGTAATCAGCAGAATTAATAGAATAATCAAATTATATACAAACTCATAAATCATCTTGAATAATGCTGTCAAAAGTTCAGCTATTAATGGGTCCTATTGTTTTGCGGCTGTATTTAAAAAAATTACAACTGCTGATTCCTACCTCGATAGGGTATGAAATTGTTTTTCTAAAGGCTATGCAGGATGGGGGCCACCAGCTGAAAATTTTCACAACTCCTAATTTATCTGTAATACAATTTGATGTCACCAGGGCAAAGTTGAAATTATTCCAGTGTTGGGATGCCCTCTTTCTGTGAAATCTGATTCATTGTTGAAAACAGTACTCAGTTAAATAGAGTTATATGACTTTAAGTGTTTGTTGTTTGACGTTAATAGCATCAAAGAGTTAGGTTACACTCCAGATATACACAATTATCTGACCAATATATTGTATGGATATTATGTTGTTTTTGTGAATTTACCAGAAGAGTAATTGAAGTGGCATTTTAATAGATGAAACACAAACAACATCCCTTGTCAGGCTCAGTACTTAATCTATCTCAGAAACTATTTCCATGGATTCTCATCTTCTTTTTAACTTTAATTAAAATGGGACAAATGGAAATTCCTTGGTGCTGAGCCTTCTAGTTCTTATAGTTGCATGTATGGGACCATTCCTCTCATTGGTTGATGATACTTACTAACAAGTTCTAGGCACAGCTTTGTTCAGTCAAGCATTACACTCTGTCAGTGTCTATTAAATAAAGCAAATTTAGTTTTGAAAAATGTCCAAGACTTTGTAAAGTTGGAAAACAAGTTATAATTTTTAATTTAATGCAGTATAATTATTTTTATTGTGTATGCTTGAGCACAACTTCTTTTTAAATTCTAATTTTGACAAAAGAGAGAGATGCCCTCAAGTGAAGACAGTTGTCTTTAAGTTATTAGTCAGTCAGATCCAGATATTAATGTTAAATAAATGACTATTCCTTTCCTTTTTAATTTGTAGCTCCTTCATATTAATTTCAGGACTAAGACTTCTGAAAAGTGGAATATTACCTCTGTTTTAAATGTTAAATAACGGAACTATAAAATGTGTAAACATTATAATTAAGATAAATTCAAAATATGGTGTAAATTTTTATTTATCTCTAACTTAACATTTTTTAATTTAAAAATGGAGCTGAGATAAATGTAAATTCACAGGCTTTTTCAAGATGCCATCATTACTTGTTACAGTAGTGAGAAATGGAAACTCCCTAGTGGTTTTCAAAAACATAAAATGTGGCTACTTCAAATCTCTTTTCATATCTTCTTCACATAACTTGTGTTTCTATATCTTCTGAAGCTACTGAAATGAATTTCAGAATTTCTACTAACCTTGGGAATGTTTACATGTTGCTAGCCTTGGCTACTGTCTTCACTTAGAAGCCATATTTAAAATTTTAAGGAATTGTCCAACATGGAACGTTTGTGACAAGGTAAATTAGAATATCAAAATAAAACCCAGTGAACAGCTGGGGCAGAGGGATAGCAATCACAAATGTCTTACAGGAGTCAGGAAGCTCAAGGAAAGAAAGTGAAGTGGGCTGGAAGAAGGCAGTGCAGAGTAGTGGAGACCACAGTTTAACAGTGTATTGTAAGCCGGCACGCTTGTAATCCCAGCATTCGGGAGGCTGAGACCGGAGGATCCGGGTTCGCGGCCAGCCTCAGCTACCTAGTGAGGCACTCCACAACTTAGTGAGACTCGGTTTCAAAATAAAGAATAAAAAAAATAGGGCTGGGGGTATAGCTAGGAGGTAGAATGCCCCTGAGTTCAATCCCCAGTACCAAAAAAAAAAAAACAGTGTATTGTAGCATAACCCACATGGCGCATCAAAGGCAGTTGCTAATATGTGACCACAAGTCTTGATTGTAGACCCCATGTTCCCAGATCCAGATTTTCCTCTTTTTTAAAGAAACCAGAGATCCAGCCAGTTTGTGAAAAAGTAGTTTTTTTAAACTGTGATGTCAAATTATACACATCTTTGGGCTGGATATATTCCCTGGCCTACAAGCAAGTACTTGTTATAGGTAAACAAATTTTTATTTGTATATTTAGGAGGATAATATCTTCCAACAAACTAAGTTTTTAAAAGAAATATGGCTATTCTAAAATGCTTCTTCATTGCATCAAAATCATAAGTAGGTAGTAAATTTATATCATATATAAATAACATCAGAAATCTAGACTTGGATTTTGACTTACTGTATAAATCGAGCACTTACGGAAACTAAGCATTCCACTGGTATTTTTCTTCTCACAAGTCGACAACCCAGAAACATAAGGGTTAAACTTTGACTTTGCCCTAATTGCTGTGTCATTTCTTAATCTTAGAGTTAGACTTCCTCAGTTTCCTCTCTTCTAGCACTCTTCAGGACTTATTACTTCCTGTATTTTTTCATTACTTAGCCTCCCTCCTGCTTCCAGTGTCTGCCTTTTTTATCTTCCTTCATTAAGTCAACACATCACTTCCAATAGCAAGACCAAGTGCCTCTACTGACCTCTTAACCCCCGTCTAAAATGACTTACATCTTTCAACTCTTTGCCCTCATTACCTAATTTGTACATCCATTTATTCATTTAAGTATGCATGCATGTTCACACCCTCTGCCTTTTCTCATATTTTCCTGCTTTCTAAAATGTGTCCCTATCTCTAACAATATATTACCTGTTCCTCGTCAAGTTTTGATTGAGACCAGGATCATCCTCCACTACCTTTAGCTCCTACAAGATATGTGCTTCTAGGCCAGTAGTTTACCCTCTTTGAAGTTCTACAAGAGAATTGATCTGCTGTGTGTGTGTGTGTGTGTGTGTGTGTGTGTGTGTGTGTGTGTGTTACTGGAGATTGAGTGCAGGGACATTTTACCTCTGAGATTATAGCCCTCTTTATTTTTTATTTTTTATTTTAAAAAAGGATCTTGCTATTTGCTTAGGCCAGCGTAAGCAAACCTATGATCCTTCTGACTCAGCCCCCCAAGAACTGGGATTACAAGAATGTGCCACCATGCCTGGCTCCTCTGCCTGTTTTATGGATTTTTTTGTTTTGTTTTGTTTTTCTGCAATTCTGTAACTTCTCTAGTGCATGCTGAGTTTTTTCTTCTCTGAATTTTATTATTATACTTAGACTACATACTACATACTTATTAATTTCTCTTTTGTTGTTACACTTATGGCATCTGTCTCCTAAGTCTAAAAGAGGGTTAAATCCATGACTTAATTTTTTACCTACTGTGGAACTAATGCAGTGCAGGGCCCTTAATAGGTGACAAGTTGGTTGATATTATTCCAGTGTTATACACAACCCTAGCTCAATGATGACTGACAGTTATGCCTTTAGTACCATTAACCTTTGAACTAAAAAAGGCTTCCAGGCTGTAATCTCAGTACTTGGAAGGTTAAGACAGGAGAATCCGCTGGTTCAAGGCCAGCATGTGGTAATTTGGTGAGACCACATTTTAAGTATTTGTTCATTTGTTTATCCATTTATTTATTTATTTTGGTACTGATTATTTAACCCAGGGGTATTTTAATTCTAAGCTACACTCTCAGCCCTTTTTATTTTGAAACACAGTCTCATTAAGTTGCTGAGGATATCACTAAACTGCTGAGGCTGTCCTTGAATCTGCAATCCTCCTGTCTTAGTCTCCCAAGTACTGGGATTACAAACATGGGCCACCATACCTGGTGAGACCCTATTTTAAAATAAAACAAAATAGGGCTCTGGGTGTAGCTCAGAGGTAGACCACCCTTGGGTTCACTTACCAGTACCACAGAATAAAGGCTTGCAGGCCTTTATGATCTGCCTAACACAATTAAGTATCCTTTTTATTTATTTGACTATATAAGTTGTCACATGCCAACAAAGGGAAAAAGTGAAGGCAGTGTATCTGTGGTCATAGAAGCTTGGGTCATATTTGCATGTGAACCATCTCAGTTTAAAATACAGTTTGAATAGGGGTTCAGTTTTGAATAGGGGTTCAGTTTTGGAGGGATCAGTTAAAGTAAATGAGTTATTTGGGGAATTGAGAAGGTTCGGGGGGTGTGTAGTTTCAAGATACAGAGATCACAGAGTAGTAAGGCAAACTATTACATGAAAATGAATTTTGTAATAAATTATTAAAGGGTGAAATTCTTGAATATAGAACCAACAGGAGGAAAGAACATGGTATTTGTGTGGTAATTATACCTGAGCTGCCTCAGTCAACATTCTTGCTGAATCAATCCAAAACAACTGACCATATAACTTAGAAGAACAAAGATTTCTTTGCTCACAGTTTTTGGAGATTCTGGGGTTCAGTCAACATGAGGCCAGCGTCTGCAGGGCTTAGGGTATGGCATCTGGAAGAAGAAAAAGGCAGAAAGTAAAGGATCTTCTCTCACATCATGAAGTCTAGAAACCAGATAGCAAGCAAGCAAGGGGATTCAAAGACAAAAGCATAGTGCCTAAGGCCACACCCCCAAGGACCCACCTTCTCCAGCCACACCCACCTGCCTAGGTTACCACCCAGTAAATACATTATAATGGATTTATTCACTGATGAAATTATAGCCCTTGTGATTTATATATCAACTCTGAGCATTTACACATGAACTCTTTAGGGGACATTCTATAACTAACCATAACAGCCATCTAACAGTTCTTTGAGGGGATAAATTGGTGTGAACATGAAGGAGCCAGTGAGCATTTGGATTTTCAAAAAGACTTTGATAAAATTTTATGCCCAAAATCTGCTTTAAAAAATAAATGGTCTCTCACCATGGGTTTGGGGATAATGTTCAGTCATGCATAGAGATCTAATTTAAACACAGGAAGGAAGGAAGAAAGGGGGTACTTTAAATGCTCTTACTTACATGAGATTTTTATAGTAGGCTTTCCCAAGAATCAATGTTTAGATTTTTAAAAACATTTTTATAAATGATTAGAGACTCAGCATAGTGACTTCCCACCCCACTGCTACCTGCTTTCCAGTTTATAGTTGACACTGCCAGCTTATATAGATTGTAAAATTCTAAGTTGAAAAGTATTAGCAGAAGACATTAGTTTTGATTATTCTTGTTTCTGCATTTAGAAATACCCACATAGTATTGATCATAGCGGTGAAGGACATTAAACATGAAAGAGAGGAGTATATTCTTGCTAGGATTCAAAACTGGTACTTCTTTACCTGTGTATTGTTTGTGCAACTTGAATTTTCAAGACAAGGCATCAAAATGCAACAGGGATTTAGATAAGAATTATTCAAATTATCATGTACAGACTGTCATATCAGAAAAACAGATTGAGAGAGGAGATTGGTCTAAGGAAATGTCATAGAGAGTCTAAGTAGATTTACTATAGACTTATTTGCTACATCCCTATATTTTAAACCCAGAGCTTCCTTTTGAATTTGAAAGAGCTACTTTTAGGTGAATTTGTTTAGGTGGATTATTTGTCTCAAATAATAAAGATGGGTCTGTTAGTCTTGAGAGTCCAGACCAAAAAGTTCAATTTTATTAAGTACTTAATTGAAGTTGTATGTTTAAAGAATTGTCAAGAAACTTCAGTGCTTTCCATCAAAAGTCCCCTTGAGGCCATTGTGATAAGCTATATTGAGGAATTCATTTAATTGGTGCAGTGCTTTTACCCTTTGTGCAAACGAACTGTAACTCCTGAACTGGAGATACAGAGCCTAAGTTGTGAACCAAACACATAACTTGACCCCCAATATTTTGAAAGACCTTATTTTTTAAAGATTGAATGATGACTTGTGCTCTCTAATTCATGCTAATTTATTCTGGACCCCTGGTGCAGTTATTAATACAGATCTGTTTCTGTCATCCAATACATAAGTTTTATTGTGACTTTCCTATAGAAGGTTAAATTTAAGGACAGCTGGGAAAGCTGGGGAAAAAATGAATATATCATCTACAGAATGTCACCAAGAGCAGAGGAGACTAGATATATGGCTAAGATCAGTAAAATAAAGGCACTTTCTGGGAGTGAGTTTTCCAAAGGCTATGTATTGCCTTTTGACAGCCTTTTCTAAGTTAAGCATGATGATTATACCCTCTAAGAGTGACAGTAATGCCCAAAGGACAATCTGTCTGCCCACAACCTTTTCCTTGAGTGTGAAATCTACATCAGAAGCCCCTTTGGTCTCAGGTATTTGTACCAAATAATTATTTAATTATTAATAATGTTATGTTCTTCCAAGTCCATGCTAATTCCTTGAAGGCACGTAAACTAATCTGTTCATTACGCCTTTCTATGTAGAGATTAGTACCCAGAGTATTAAGTACTAATCATGATGAAAGCTCAAGAGATAGTGGATGTATTGAGGTTGGTATCTGTTAGCTGTCTCTAATAGTTACCCCATGGGTAGAGTAAAAAAGCTTCCAGGGTACCCCTTCAAAAGCAATACCTGTTTAGGGAGACTCTCGGGCTTGAGCAGGTGCATTTGGTTGTTATGCATTTCAAAGGGGAGACTGCTCTTATGAATATGTAAATTACCCCAAACTTGTTCTGAGGGAGACTCGCCCTTCTACATCTAGTTGATCAGCAATTCCTGTCAGTTTTATGTCTTAAATGGGCCCCCCATCTCTCCACTACTTCATCTGCATTGCCACTACATTGCTTCAGGTCGCTGTCATTTCTCACTTGGTCTGTGGCAGGCTCTTCCACTCTTACCCTTTTGACAGTTCTCCACAGAGCAGCTAGGCCCATCCTTTAAGAAATACAAATCTTTGCATTAAGTCCCTGCCCTGCTCCAAATCTTCTGGAGGTTTCTGCATGATCAGACTTCAGACTGTCTCTGGGTTATTGCTAGTCATGAAGTCTGATTTGGAATTATTATATACCTGTACTGTTTCCTGTGGCCATAAGAGTTACTGTATATTATTTAGCTCTTGTAAAAGTGCTTAGTTCTGGGCTGTTAGGAAGTCTAAAATGAATTTGATGATAATAGCTTGAGGCTTAGTGGAGATCTTGGGGAGAGATTATGCTGTGACTTATATGCTGCCCAACTTTGCCTTTGCAGGAGGCAGACCCACTCCACTTCTGACACCCACCACGCAAATACTCCCCTTCCCTCTATGTTGTTCATGAAGAAAAATACCAAATACTCTGAAATTAAAAAGAAAAAAAAAACAATGACAGGAGTACAAATCAATACCCTGCTAAGTAGCCAGGTGTGGTGGTGCATGCTTGTAGTCACAGTGCTTGGGAGGCTGAGACAGGAGGATCACAGGTTCACGACCAGCCTCAGCTACCTAGTGAGGCCTTTGGCAACTTAGTGAGTCCCTGTTTCAAAATAAAGAATAAAATTTGGACTGAGGGTGTCACTTGCAGGTAGAATTCCCCTGGGTTCAATCTTCAATACCTGTGCAAAAAAAAAAAAAAATTCTGTTAAGTAATGTAACCAGTAAACATGACAGAGTATTGTAAATATGCAATATAAGTATATAACTCAGAAACATTCCATGTAACATATAATATATAGGAAGACTGCATTTATAGCATGTATATGTAAAAGTAGCACTATGACTTTTGGAGAACCCACACACACACTGTGTATGGTATATGTGTATTTAAGCATATGAAAATAAACATACACATAGATACAGGTCTCCCTATATGTATTTTTCAGACCAGTAGATGCTAGGTAAACATGATAGAAAACTCGGTGTATTGTTTTAAATATAGTGCTATGATAGCCGGGCGTGGTGGCGCATGCTTGTAATCCCAGCATTCGGGAGGCTGAGACCGGAGGATCCGGGTTCGCGGCCAGCTTCAGCTACTCAGTGAGGCACTCAGCAACTTAGTGAAACCCGGTTTCAAAATAAAGAATAAAAAAAATAGGGCTGGGGGTGTAGCTCGGAGGTAGAATGCCCCTGAGTTCAATCCCCAGTACCGCAAAAAAAAAAAAAAATATATATATATATATATAGTGCTATGATAAATGTGTATATATGAATGCAATTATAAGCAACACAGTTGAACTGTAGATGTAATAACTGAAGCCTTATTTTATCTCTCAACTCCTAAACGACTCATACCGTTGAACGGAACTGCTGCTTCATCAGTTCACAGTGGAAACTGAGATGTATGTAATGCAGTGGTGATGATCAATGGCCCCTCAGGATTTTCTCTTAAAAAATAGTTTCCTCTTGTAACAGAACTTTTTTGTGTGGCTCTTTTTAATGGCATTTGATGCAGTGTTCAAATGTATTTTTAGAGTAACTTGGGAAGTAGTTCCTACTCTAGTACATTTATAGGGTTTTGTGTGTGTGTGTGTGTGAGATAAGTCTCATAATATTTATACTTACTTCCAGGCCCCATACTGCTCTAGATAAAGTAGATGTACAGAGCTGCCTTGCCAGGGGTTCTGTTAGGTCCCAGGATGGCTGCTATAAATGGCACCAAAATTGGGGCCTGATTACCATCTCTGAGGTGTTTGCCATTTTGGCATTTAAACTGTCCATCATTAAGGCCTATTAACCCTTGTGTTGCTGGGCTCTCACTTAATGCACTGGAAACAAACATGTATAAAGTAGAGTCTTATTACCTACAAAAATTAGGTGGCAAATCGTTTACCTTTTACTCATAGTACTTCCTTTAAAATTTTTCAGCTTACCTATATACTTTAAAAATCACTTCTTACAGCATGGAGTGCAAGGTATTTATAATTTGCTAAGAATTTTAAAGACAAGCATTCTTGTGGTTATGCCTACTTTGATCTTGTGCTCTAAAATGAAGTCAGGTGGTGGGTGTGGTGGTGCAAAAGTGTAATCCCAGTACTTAGGAGACTAACATAGGAGGATTGCAAGTTCCAGACCATCCCCAGCAACTAAGCGAGACTCTTGGTGACCTAACTAGACCCTGTTTCAAAACAATAACAACAACAAAAAGAAATAAAAAGGACTGCGGATGTAGCTCGAAGGTTGAATGCCCCTGGGTTCAGTCCCCAGTATCACAAAAGATAAATTCATTAATTACTTAATAAAATGAAGTCAGGTATAATTCATTTAGCATTATAGATAGAATAAACATCTAGATTTTGGGAGACAAGAATGTATAGAAATTGAGGGGTTATTGTTCTCTTTGTGATAATCTTTGCAACTTGCTAGGAATTAGAACAACCCAGAGAGTAACTTTGATCATCTTGCTTTATGTTGCTTTCCTTCATAATACCAAAAAAAGAAAAAAAGACTACACTGATAATGAAGCAGGTTAGTATGGGTTAACAGAAGTCTCTGGGACTAAAACACTTGGATTTTTATCCCAGCAGTACCATTTACTAAATGACCTGGAGCAAGTCAATTGACCTCTTTCTCCCTCCATTTCCAAATATGTAAAACTCTGCCTCATAGTGTTGTTGCAGGATGCAATATATTGATACATTTAAAGCTTCTGGCATGCAGTAAGCACTGAGTGCTAGTCATGATTGTTATTTGCATTATTGTTGCTGTTATTGCCTGTGTCCCCCAGTGACCTGTGTGTAGCCAATAGTTATTTCCCTACAGGTAATTCCCTTCTTCTCATGTAAATGGCTGCCATTTGAGGATTTTTTAAAATTTTTTGCTGGTACATTGTAATTGTATATGATACAGAGATTTATAGTGATATATTTCCTTCCTCGCATCTCCCCTACTCCTTCCCCATCGTCCTCTGGTCTCTTTCCTCATTTTCACTAAGTCCTTTTCTGTCCTATTTCCTTTCTAGCTTCCACATATGAAAGAAAACATATGACCCTTGACTTTCTGAGTCTGGAGGATCTCACTTAGCATGATATTCTCCAGTTCTGTCCATTTTCCAGCAAATGACATAATTTTCTCTCTTTGGCAGAGTAAAACTCCTTTGTCAGCTTTAGCTCAAGGGGTTACTTCCTCATACCAGACTTTCTCTCTGGCTGTGTAAGTTTTGACTGCAACTCTGAAAAACTCCTCATTATTCTGCTTTTTACCCATTTATAAAAGGTTTTCTTTATTGCTCATTGCCACCAAGTAACCCCTACCAACCAAACTTATATATTTATATATATATATATATATATATATATATATATATATATATATATATATATAGTATATGTATTTTACACACACACACACACACACACACACACACACACACACGTGGGAATGACTGGTAAGAATATCATACAGCGAAGTCTTTATTAGTACCCTTATTCCACCTGACACTTTTTATAAATTACTAGTTTTTGTCAGTGAAACATATCCAGTCATTTTTTCCAGGAGCACAAAATAATTATATTCTCATTTAAAACTGAGAGGAAATTCATTTGGCTTATCACAATATCACAATTGAGTCTCATTATTAGACTTCTTCCTTTTAGTATTACCTGGGATCCACACTAACCGGTGTGAAATATTCTTCATATTCTTGTGTTTATTCCATATGGTATATACCTACTGTTAATAGGTCATATTTTTAAAACCAGGCACTATTTTGATAGATTTTAAAAATAAATAGTTCTGATGTCTCTTACTTTTTATATTTAAATGTATATTTCAGAGATCCCATTTAGCTCAAAAACTTCATAAAAAATTTTGCCCAAAAGATCCTTGGTAATATATACAAAAGTATCAATATATTTCATAAACCTAGTAACATAATGAAGTGTTTATAGAAACTTTTAATTTTAGTTAAGCGTTTTACTCAGGCTATTGATAACATAGTAATACTCTGTCATAATGTTTTGTAATTTTTAACCTTATACAACTTTCAGTTGATTTTGGATTTGATTCCTTTGTTTGTCTTGGAATCTAGGGGAATTGATGCAACAAGATTAAGTTTTCCCCAATGCTGTGTGTGTGTGTGTGTGTGTGTGTGTGTGTCCAATCTGACTTAAATGAAAAACTCAGTAGATCTCTTAGTGACAGCTTATCAATAGATGTTTATGAGGAGCTTGGAAACATTGGTGCTACCACTCATATGATATAAAGATATCCCCAGGCAAATGAAAACATTGATTATGTAGTCCATAGTTTTAACCTATCCATTTGGGAGCCTTTACCCAAGTTAGCCTTTTCATGTGGAGTGGGGTAGTGATAGTTCATGTGCATATGGATTCTTTCTGTATTAGCAGGAAACTGATAGTGAAGAGGCGACCCACTGTCTTGAACACATCAAGCTCCTCAACAACCGAAGGCAAAATATCCCTTGGCTAAATAGTGCAATTAAAAGATTTATTGTTTCTTAACTCGTTTTAGAATCTGATAGGGAGTAAGGTCTCAAATAATGTCAGGTGTGCACACACACAGTTGATAAGTATTGTTGCATAATGTGATATGTGATTGAAGAACAAGTTTAACAAGACAGGAGAGCATCTTCTAACTGGTGTTACTCTCCACATACAGATGTGCAACCATATACACAAGTATGAGATGAAATTCTTTATTATACATATATTTTCTTTTGTCCATTCTATTGATGGATATTTGGGTTGTGTGCAATTCATATAAAATGCTACATATTTTATTTATTAGTGAGCACATGTATGATTTTGTGTACCATGTCCTGTCTTACTTATTTACAAATATGTATTCATTAATACCTAAAAGAACCATATATGAATAAATGTTATTATTCTACACATGAGGGACATAGGCTACAGAGAGGCCAAATGTCTTGTTCAAGGTTACACAGCCAGTGGCATAGCTGGCATATGAGCTTAAGCAGTCAGAATTTTTCCTCTTAAGCCGGGCATGGTGGTGCATGCTTATAATCCCAGCACTTGGGGGGGCTGAGACAAGAGGATCTGGGTTTGCGGCCAGCCTTAGCTACTTAGTGAGGCCTTCCACAATTTAGTGAGACCCTGTTTCATAATAAAGAATAAAAAATAGGGCTGACGGTGTAGCTAAGAGTTAGAATGCCCCTGGTTTCAATCTCCAGTACCGCAAATAAATAAATGGATAAAATAAAAATAAATAAAATAGAGCTGAGCGTGTAGCTCGGAGGTAGAATGTGCCTGGGTTCAATTCCCAGTACCAAAAAAAAAAAAAAAAGAAGAATTTTTCCTCTTAATCACTCTGCTGTGCTACCTTCAAAGAGTATAGCAACAAGTATTTTATATACATATTTTCATAGACATGTATTAGGGTTTTTCTAAAATCTATACCTAATAATGATTGCTGCCCCATAGACATATGCAGCTTGAAGTTACAATATATTACAGGGATCTAATTATTTCCCCATACGGACAACCAATTGCTCCCAAGCCATTTTTGCAATGGTCTGTTCTTTCCCACTGGTTTGGTTTGCATTTATGCTTAGATCTTCCTCTTAGTTTCTTATTGCTGCTACAACAAACTCAGTAGCTTAAAATGAAAAAAAAAATGATCACCTTACGTTTCTGGAGATCAGAAGTCTAAAAGCGGTCAGCAGGGCTGCATTCCTTCTTGGGGTGCTAGGGAAGAATCTGTTCCTTGCCTTTTCTGGCTTACAGAGGCTGCCTGCATTCCTTGGCATGTGTCCCCTTTCCAGCAGTGACATCACTCTGACTTCTTTTTCTATCCTCACATCTTCTCTGACTTACCAGCCCCTTCTTTTAAGGACTCTTATAATTATATTACACCTGCCAGTATAAGCTCCCTGGCTCAAGATTCTTAATCACATGTACGTATAAAGTCCTTCTTGTCACATGTATGTATAAAGTCCTTCTTTTCATGTAAGGCAATATATTCCCAGGTTCCAGCGATTAGGATGGGGACTACTTGGGGGGAGGCATTTTTAGCACACATTCTGTTAAATTTTTCTTCTGTTTTTGATTCATCCATTTTAAGCATACTCATAATCTCCATCCAATAGTTCTATCTGAATAAAGTTTAGAGAGTTTAATTCTGTTCTTTGTTTTGTCTGCTAATTCTCCCTTTGTATTTGATATGTTTCTTCATATTTTGTGTAACTTTAGATTCACCATCTGGGGACTCTTTATCTTTGGCAGTCTCATGTGGCCTTGGATAAAATCATGTCCTGCCAGACAGTGCTACCAGTTACTTCCACCATGTTGCCAGGATTATGACTGATCCAGAACCACTTTTCATGATACTCATTGTTTAAGGCTGTCCTGGATCATGTAGTAATTTCAATTCCCTAACCTGTTGTGAGGGTAGACCACTGGTTGCAAATACAGAGGCATAATCATCCTCTACATAGGGCTTAAGATAAAACAATGGCTTGTTTTTTTTTTTTCTCTATCAATAAGTGGATTTCTTTCCTAATTCACCCGTTAAACTGAGGTGAAGCCCCTTAAGTATCCGGATGTTATGAGAAATTATTTGCTTTTCTACTCTCTGCTTTATTTAGATCATACAGCCTCCCTTCCCACTCTGTGAACATTAAAACCCAAGCACTCAATGAGCTAGGCAAACTCCTTAGGGCTTCTGCCACATTAATTCATGTGTTTGTTGCTCTAGTTTTCAGTTTCCAGTCTGGTTTGGGTCTTGGAGATTTTGTTTATTTTTGTGGTAAGTAAAATCTCCAGGGGTCTTGCAAAGTCTTCTCTACTTGGTTGCTCTATAACACTTCTCTGTGGTGAATTTCTGTTGTGTGTCTTATATATCACCTCATGAGGGTATTTATGGTTTATGTACCTTAGGTATGCATGAGCTGACGGGGTGGGTATTTGATCCTTGCTTAGAGATACTTATGGCTTGGACATGATTGTGATTGTCAACATTGTATTGTAAGCAGTAACACTTCTGCTGCATCAAGATATTGCTAAATCTTGACTTCTGGGAGAGTCTAAATATCATGATGGAGAAAATTATAAATTATCCTAGGGTTTCTTCTGTCATACCAATTGTGTGAATACTTAAAATGCTATCACATTAGTTTTAAACCCAATTATCCTAATTTCATTTTTCTGTTCTATTTCTAGGATGTGTGCTGTGTTTGGTGGAATCTATTGTCTTCGCCATTCTGTACAGTGCCTTGTAGTGGACAAAGAATCTAGAAAGTAAGGATGATATCAGTAACCTTCCTATATTTATACCCCAAACACAGGTGAAAAATGTTAAAGTCGATTTTTTAAAAAAATGATTCTTGAAAGATCCTCCTTGGTATTAATAACATATCAACCTTGATTAAAAGTAATTTGTGTTTAGGTCCTCCAGAACAAGGAAAGTGAGTTCAGAATATAGAAACTAAATTAATTTCCCTGCAATATGACTATAGCTCCTGATCATCCAAGCTTGGAAGACAAATCATTTCAGCTGCCGGGGGTGGGTGATGAGTGATGTTAGTTTTCCTTGTGGCCTTACCTCCTCTAATTGATTTTCATCAGATGACAACAAAGCCCTCTGTTATTGCATTTTTAAAAATGGAGCTCACCTAAAGACTCATCAGATTAATCTCTGCTGATAATGCATGTCACTTCAAGAGAAAAGACTTTAATGAGTTTTTAGGTAGATTGTTGTCATAAACTATGCTGCCCTGTTATCTGAGGATAAATTCTTTTACAACAGTATCAGGCCTACAGCCAGGCTTCGAATTGAATAAGAATTTACCTGCTTTTTTTATAAAGCTAAACTCCATCTGTTTATGTGTGTATTTTTATATTTCAGTTATTTTTCTGGGATTTATTGTTAGTTGCTAAGACATGCCTTTGTCTAAATTTCATTAAATAAAACATTCTACAATTTCTAGGTCTTACACTGAAACTGAAATAGGTCAAATGGATCGTGTTTTAGGAGTTATTGAAGTTGCTGTGCATTTTTATTATGTGTTACATGTTATAAAGCATCCTCTTTTCTATATTTCCTCAATGGCTGATTTTAGGGGTCATCTAATACTATAAGGAAATAGTATTGTTGAGGTCATAAAATGCCTTAATATTTTGAACTGGAATCTTAAACTGGATAAATGTTAAGCTGTTTCATTTTATAATATTTTTGTATAGTATAAGTGCCATAACATGGCTACTAAGTTCTCAAACTATTTATGGTGTAATAACTAGTAATTTTAGTTATAGCAAGGAAGAAAACTCAACTCTAAAAGCATGTAATACTAAGTGAATTTGCAGTTCTGTAGTGTAAGAAAAATTGATACATAATTTAAAAGGCTTATGAGTTTCCATTAGCACCTGAAGAGAAAGGTCCTACATTAATGAAACATGATAATCTACAGTGAAAAAGCAATTCCTAAAGGCCCAAGACTTTCATATCTTGGCTCATGAACAGCTCTTGGAAGTTCATGAAGGAATAGTTGTCTTTATAACTTCCAGAGTCATTTTTTCTCATGTGTTTATTTTGAAACAAGAGTATATTCCCATGACAGAAATCCAGATAATGAATTGCTTGTTTGGTGCTTATTTGCTTAGATCGTTTTACCCACATTATTTGCAGTGACATGAAGAATTTGCCTGGCTCACGTTCAGTTTTTTGTTGTTGTTTTGTTGTTTTTTAATGGGTATGCTAGTGCAGTACTAGCATTTGTTGAAAGAAAGACTACATTTACCTCTCCTCTGACTTAGTTTTTATGATGTCCTCTGAACAAAGGGACTCTTCTTTATGATCTGTGCAGATTCCCAGTTGCAACAGACAGATAAGGTTTAAAGGCTTAGAGACCAAAAGAGCCACCAGACTGATAGTTTTCAAACTTTAATGTGCCTGAGTATCACCAAGTAAGCTTGCAAAAAAGGGCAGATTTCTGCCCCTCACCCTCTTAAGAGTGAAATTGGGTAATATGTCTAGTGTAGAGCCAGGGAATTTAGAATTTTAAGGAACCTCCAAGTGAATATAATGTAGGTGATCCTTAGATTACACTGAAAAACACTGACCTGTGAGGTAAAGTTGAGGATTTATCCAAGAGTACTGTGATCCATTATGGCTTGGGACTGTAGGTCTTAATTCATTCTAAGACCTTATCAAGATGAACCTGCCAGATATACTAGCAATCAAATATGAATTTTAAAAAATTGTTTAGAGCCGGGCGTGGTGGCACACGCTTGTAATCCCAGCATTTGGGAGGCTGAGACAGGAGGATCCGGGTTTGTGGCCAGCCTTAGCTACTTAGTGAGGCCCTCCTCAACTTAGTAAGACCCTGTTTCAAAATAAAGAATAAAAAATAGGGCTGGGGGTGTAGCTCGGGGGTAGAATGCCCCTGGGGTCAATCCTCAGTACCAAAAAAAAATTGTTTAAACAAATACTGTCTCATAGAATTTTAAAATTGATATCTATCATATTTTCAGATAGACAACAGTGAGTTCTGTAATTAGACATGGTATGAGTATATCTTGTAATTTAATTCTTACTTTATTTGAATATAATATATATGTAATATTTGCCTCATAGTTATTACAAATAAGATAATATAGATATAGATAGTTCTTGGCATTATGCAAACATTCAGTGAGAACTCTTTTTTTGGGGGGGTCTGGAGATTGAAACCTTGGGCATTCTACCTCTTAAATACGCCCCCAGCCCTATTTTACCTTTTATTTTTGAGAAAGGGTCTCACTAAGTTGTAGAGGATGTCACCATGCCCGGCTCTTCCTAATAATTTGGGTAGTATTCCCAAGAGACCACTGAAAGCAACTGAATAGACATGCCATTATATGAGGATTTGTTCATTTATTACTGTTTTGTTTCAGAAGATATGACCTAACCTATAATATCCAAATAAAACCAATCAAATGCCATATGCTAATTGAGTTCTACAATAAGAACTGTCTACCCTATGCAAAGCCATTAGGAAGTCTGAATACGTACATATGTACTCTGATTAAAACTAGCATGGATATATTAATAAATAAATATAAATTTTAGGTAGCAAGCAAACTGCTTCTAATTTAACATATTTATATCTTAATAGAAAGACCTAAAATATCACATTTGTTTTTTTAATAACTGTTAAGGTGTATGTAAATGTCTTTTTTGCCCTGGAATGAGAGAAGACATGGAATTGTATCACTGCCCTGAATGGCTTTGTGATAATTTTTGTGTCTCCGTCCAGATGTGACATGTTTTGTTTGCGTTATTAAAAGCTATTAGAAAGTACCAAGTTTTTCCTTAACATTTAGAAATAATGATCTTTAAATATTTTATATGCTCAAATATAAGCCATTTTCACAACATTGGGTAATCGTTAGCTCCAGTAAGAAATTAAAAAGGAATTTAGCAACTTATATGTGCATGCTTTTATGAATAAAAATGAATTATCACATTGTCTATTTTGTGATATTCATTATATTACTAGAACCCCAGTTTTCTGATGAACATTATTATCTTGTCTATCTGGGTTTTGTTTTGGTTTTGGGGTTTTTGTTTGGTTGGTTGATTTTTGTGGCACTGGGGATTGAAACCAGGAGCGTTCTACCTCCCAGCTATCCCCCGGCCAGATTTTATTTTTATTTTGAAACAGGGTCTCACTAGGTTGATGAGAGTCTCCCTACTTGCTGAGACTGTCCTCAAACCTGCAATCCTCCTGTCTCATCCTCCCAAGTACTGGGATTACAAGCATGTGCCACCATGCTCAGCTTATCTGTCTGGGTTTTTTTGTTTTGTTTTGTTTTGTTTTATTTTTAAGATACAAACATTTTGGATAGTGCAGGTGAGTCTTTTATTGAAATTTTTATTATAAGCCATAGCTGTTTATTTCTTTTTTTTTTTTTTTTTTTTTTTTTTTTTTTTTTTTTTTTTTTTTTTTTTTTTTTTTTTTTTTTTTTTTTTTTTTTTTTTTTTTTTTTTTTTTTTTTTTTTTTTTTTTTTTTTTTTTTTTTTTGCGGTACTAGGGATTGAACTCAGAGGCGTTCTACCTCCGAGCTATACCCCCAGCCCTATTTTTTACTCTTTATTTCGAAACCGGGTCTCACTAAGTTGCGGAATGCCTCACTAGGTAGCTGAGTTTTAAACTTGACTTGCTTTTATAAGATTCCTGATACCTACTGTATTCTCACTATATGAACTGCTTAAGTGAAATGTAAAGGTTTTACATAAGAAACAAGCAATACAAGCCAGGCCTGGTGGCGCCCTTCTGAAATCCCATTACTTGGGAGGCTGAGACAGGAAGATCTTAGGGTTGAGGCTAACCTCAACAACCTAGCAAAACTGTGTTTTAAAATAAAATAGATTAGAAAAGAACTGGGGGTGTAGCTTGGAGGTAGAATGCCCCTATGTTCAGTATCCAGCACAAAGGAAGGAAGGGAGGGAGGGACGGCTGGGAAGGGAAGGGAGGAAAGAAAGGAAAGAGTTTATGCCTCTATTAATACCTAATTTATATTAATTTTTACTTCTTTCAAAAAGCCTATCAAAAATAGTCTCTGTAAATAACTAAAGCTCGCTTTGATTTCAGTTAGTTCAGGTTGATATATCTTTCCCAAGCATACTATGGCATTTAAAATCAACCATTTGAGAGATACCAGTAATCGATATTTTGTCAGGATTTTATTATAAAGTGAAGGATAATTGATAGATTATTATATTTGAGTGTGTTCAGCATGTTTCTTATTAAGGAAGGCATCAAGTTCACTTAGACAATTGTTTATTCTAAGTATAATTATAATAGTAAGGAATCTGCAAAGATTCACATTTGTCCCTTTATGGCTTCAGTTTGCCTCTCATTCCCTGTTTTTCTATGTGGAATGCTTGACTTCCCCTTTCCTCTTTAGTGTATAAGAGCTACTCATTCTCCAGGTCAAAGTTCTAAGTTTATTTCCTGATAAACAGACTAGATCAGAACTCTATGGTAGCCTCCCAATCAGGTCCCCTTGTATGATTTGGTCAGTTCTCTGTAAGAAAAAGCAGTATCTTACTATTATATCTTCAGAACTGAGGCAGGTTCCTTGTTACCATTATATTCAATAACTTTGAGTTAAATGAATGAATGAAGATTAAAGACTGATTATAGCCTTTTTGTGGTTTTCTTTTCACCTTCCATTTATGAAAGCTGATAGAAGCATAAATGATCACAGCATTGAGTTTAATGTGGTAATTACACATCAAAGAACTATACACACTTTGAGAGAAGAAATAGGGCATTGAGGAGGCACATGAAATAATAGTATATGGAATATATTACCAAATGCATAGCTATTTTCAGCTAGATCTTATCGTTGATTTTTGTTTAATTTTCTTTTCCTGAGATCTACATTGCCTGTGCTCTCCTCACTATATTATCCATTGGTGCTGCTTTCTTAATTTGAGAGGATGTAGGTATGTATCAGTGATTCTTTTCTAAATTCTAATACTGTACCTTCTGCTGACTGTTTTTGGGAACTCCAAATACTTTTATTGAACACCTCTCTTTTTCCTTTGCAGCTATCCTGACTATGTAAAATTCCTGTAAATTATTTTTTCCATTTAATTTAGCAGCACAGTATTTGACATTTGGGTAGGGTCAGTATGACTTTGGAACAGATACGGATAACCAGTAATCCTCATCTGACTACTTCAGCTAGTGTTGTGTACCTCAGCTGTCTCACTTACTAGATTTTTTGCTATGATAGTATATGGAGTTATCTTTTTCTAATATCTGGAAAAATTATGCCTTATCTAGACACTTGGAAGTTAGTAGTGAGTAATGTTAGACCAAGTGTAAGGTGATTGACTCATTACCATTTGTCATGAGAGCTTTGATTTTAGCATATCCCATTGGCAAAGTGGTAGCGATTATATTCTAGATATTTAACCTTTCCAACCATATGCTAGTTGCTATGGGGATGAAGAAGTGAACAAAACATGGATGACCCTGTGTGACATTAAGCGTTTTGTTTAACCTCTGTGTGCCTCAGTTTCATTATCTGGAAAGTGGAGCAATTGCTATTACCTACCTCATTATGAATATTAACTGAACAGATAAAGCTCATCAAACCATTTGTTACACATAGAACGAGCTTATTAGAAGCAATTATTACTGTAACTGTAGACCTTAGCATCCCATAGAGGAAGACCTATTGTCAAGATCCTTATATGCTAAGCTCCTCAGTTTGGACTATAATTATTTGTAGTTTTTTTAAGTTAGAAATTTCAGTAGTGATTTGGAAGAAGCGCTATGCTGTAAAAGAGATTCCTTACCTCCTAAGTCAGAAATTATACATCTGTTTTTTGTTGTTGTTTTTATACTGTTCACATGCATAGAGTATTTCTGTCATCCATCCTGTAGATGACAGATACATAACAAGTATTAGTTGTTTCCTATGTGTCAGGCACTGGGGTTACGGCAGAGAACGGGCAATACGGGTCTTTGTTCTCATGGAGCTTACAGTCTGCAGGGGACATTACAAAACAAATAAATTAACAAGGTAATTGCACATTTGGATCTGTTCAGTCTGCAGATCTGGTTCTCCTTCCCTATTTAAAGAGTCTTTCTATCACCTCAGAATAAAGTCAAAGACCTTTTTACAGGACACCTGAGACTGCGAGCTGCCCCCCTCCTGCTTCCCTAGGCTCCCTACTCTTCCTCTTCCTTGCCTCCCATTTTATTGTCAGGTAATAGTGAACTGATGATATGTCTGTGTACTTGCTCTTCTCTAAGTTGACTCTGTAGCTCTGCAGATGTTGCCCTTCTGCCTGAGATGTTCTTCTCCTTATTTGCTTGCTTAACTGTATTCGACCTTTTAGAAATGGCAAATGTATTACTTCCTCAACAGAGTGGATTCCCTAATACTCCACCCCTCTATTTTAAGGTGAGATATATACCTCCCCTTAAAACTTTGTAATTTCCCATCCCCATCTCTTATCACTGGATTTTGCTACTATTTTAAAACTGTGTCTGAATCTTCATTATATGGGGAGCTCCTTTAGGGCATGTCATTTTTTAAAATTACCTATTATAGTAGGGCTTAGTACCTGGTTGTTATGCCATGGTTGTTATACCTGGTTGTTATACCTGTTAATACCTGGTTGTTATGAACAAATGAAGTACTGTCGTCTTATAAGAAGTTTGTTGTCTTATTACTGCTAAGGCAGTGTCAGTGGAAATAGAGAGAAGAGACTAATTGCAAAAAATATATACAGAGTAGAATAAAAGTGTAGTAGCAAATTAAATGTGGAAAGAGAGATCTGAGGTAAGCAGTTATTCTGTAACTACAGCTTGTGCCATTATCTGATAGAAGAATTCCAAGGGAGGGAAGCAGGTGAGGAGCCATGATAAACTCAGTTTAGGTCATGATAGCTTAAAAAGCACATGGTTAATAATATTGCATTGTTTACTTAAAATTTAGAACAGATTTTTAGATTTTTAAGTGTCCTTGTCCCCCACACAGACACGCATGCGCGCACACAAACACACACACAGTAACTATGGGTGGTAATTGGATGTGTTAATGAGCTTGACTGTATTAATCATTACACAGTATGCCTATATCAAATCATTACATTATATTCCTTGAAAAATATATAAAAATATTATCTGTCAATTAGGTATTTTTAAAGAAGGGATGGAGTCTGTCTATAAAGAAATGAATAATACTTAAAAATATGAACTTCAATCATTGGAAGTCTTCTAATTGCCTTAATACTTTAATTATTTCATATGTTATTTCTGCTTTCTTTCCTGTATAATTTGTTGGATATTAATTCTGAAGATCTGCGTATGTATCTTGCTGAATGTTTTCTTCCTTATCATCATTTTGCTATTTATGCCCTCATATAATTGAACCAAGAACTGAATAATTGTTGTGATTTGTTGATTTAAAAAGCTTAGCCCTAGAAATGTTCTGTCTGGCTTCAGTGATTCTTATGATCAGCTTGGTCATTGTGTCCCTGTAACTGAGAACTCCTATTATGTTCCTCCTCAATTTGCTATTTATGAGGCTCAGCAAGGCCCTCAACTAAATCCTAAATGCTGTTAATCTTTAATGGCCTCCTCAGGTTTATATGGGAAGGGTGGGCAGGCGGATATTTTAATGCTTCGGGCAGCACTGTTTCATTTTGCCATTTCCCATTACTTGACTGTCACCTAATTTTTATATTAATCTTTATAATACAAAGATTAAGACTAGGTCCCAAATCAATATCCCTTTCTTCATTGTTCTCCCAATTAGGCTGGATATATGAAAATAAGTATCTGAGAGGGAAACAAATCTTAACCACTTGCTTAAGCATGTCTTGGTTTCAAAAGCTTTGCTTAGGTCTAGAGCCTCAGTACCTTTGAGTAAAAATGAGATTAACAGGTGAGGCATGCTATTATCAACTACTAGACTGAGATTATGCATGTGGGACCATCACCTCAATTTCTGCAGAAATAGATTTTTTTTCCTCCGTACCAATTTTCTCTCCACTTAGCACAACATATAAATGCAACAGTAACAGTGGCTTGCTTGGCTGTGATTATTTCCTGGGATTTGGGAGCTTATCAGAATCTCCAGGGGTACTTATAATTTGAAAAGGTCCCCCAGGTGTGATTCTGATTTGCTTCCTTCTCCTTCTCCTCTTCCTCCTCCTTTGAGAATCACTGTTTCATAAGAAGCTTCACCATAAATAAGTACATTTATTAACGTCTTGTCCTTGCATAGTTGAGCTCCCTAATCCCCACCTCCATACTTCCCCCTTGAGTGATCCCCATTAATTATTTCTAATACCATAACTTCTGAAACCAATGTGTGCCTATCACCAAAGGTGTAACTATCACCAAAGCCAACCCTATTAGTGTTTGGAAGCCCAGAAAACAGGTTTCACAAGCATGAGAGCCAGGTTTAATTTTGTGGCTTATTTAAATGAGAGCTCTTTGCAAAA
>PVLC010001442.1:101814-143849 GCA_004027655.1 Graphiurus murinus
CTCTCTCTCTCTCTCTCTCTCTCTCTCTCTCTCTCTCTCTCTCTCTCTCTCTCTCTCTCTCTCTCTCTCTCTCTCTCTCTCTCTCTCTCTCTCTCTCTCTCTCTCTCTCTCTCTCTCTGAGTTTTAAAGTATAAATAGAACACTGAGGCTTAGAAGAGAAACGAAAAACAATAGACAGGAGTCCATTTAAATTTATGGAAGTGATAGTCAAGAATTGAAGTATCTCTATGAAGTTTAAGAATCTCTATGAAGTTTAAGATAGTTAACTTCTCAGAGTTCAGGTAAGGGAGATCCTCTGGTAGGAAGTTACTGATTGTATCTCAGTAAAAGAAATTATGGTAGTTGCAGGAATGAAAAGAAGTTCTTACATGTTGGTGGAGTCCTTAAGCTACTTTTCCAATTTTGGTCATGTTTTAGTTGTACTCATTTAATTATTCCACAATGTTCAATGCCTTAGTAGCTACTCTCTTTAATGCGAAAGTACAATATTTTCTATCATGAATAGCAGCAAAGGGAGTTCAGAGGAACATGTAGAACTCAGTTTTCGAGATATCTTCAGTCCCCAAATGCACATCAAGTAGTACGGTCTAGGTTATCAAAATAATTTCTAGTTTTAAAATTCATGATAGAAATTTCCTCTGTAGGTTATCAATACAACATTCCCAGTCAAAATCTAAACATTGAACTCATAGGGTAAAGTGCAAGTCAGGCTTTCTGTTTTGGTAAACATTTCCTACATGAGAAAATATAATTTCCTCAGATGAAGATTAATGATTAATATTGCAACTTTAGCTTTACAGAGAAACATTAATCTAGCCGGACGTGGTGGCTCACGCTTGTAATCCCAGCATTTGGGAGGCTGAGACCAGAGGATCCGGGTTCGCGGCCAGCCTCAGCTACTTAGTGAGGCACTCTGCAACTTAGTGAGACCTGGTTTCAAAATAAAGAATAAAAAATAGGGCTGGGCGTATAGCTCGAAGGTAGAACGCCCATGAGTTCAATCCCCAGTACCGCAAAAAAAAAAAAAAAAGAAACATTAATCTGATCATAATTTAAAATTTTTAAAATATAAAGCCATGTAACATGTCAGTCATACCTAGGATTGAATTCTGCATATCAGTATACAGTATTTAATAATAATTTTACATTTCACTTTTGATTCTGAATTTCTAATTAATTGAGTCAATTAATTTGAAATTATTCAATTTGAAACATTTTGCTTTATACTTTGCATATTTCAGTATCTTTAGGATTGGTATTATACTTACTTTTTAGTGCTCTGAATGCTATTTGTAGCCATCATGAATAATCAAAATCAAATCAATATTATCTGATTTCAAACACCAAAAGCCATGTACTTTAGAAGTAAAAGTTGAAATTGCATCTTTTGAATAGAGTGGTTGAATAATTTAAACATTAAATAATTATGTGAACATATTATATGATACATATATAATGCAGAAATTAAATATCAAGACATGTAGTATGCATGTTATGTTTCAAATTCTATTCCAAAATTAAGTCCTTATAATTCAAATATTTTCAAACATCAGTGGATATTTGGAAGTTTGGAAATTAGCATTCTAATACTGTAAGAATGAAAACGAGGTCTAACAGTTGTGTCTGATATTTTGTTTCTGCTTTTTAGATTTCAATTTTGACAGTACCAGCAGAGGAACCAGGAACTTTTGCTGTTCGGGTCATTGAGCTATGTTCTTCAACGATGACATGCATGAAAGGCACCTGTAAGCACAGTAGAGTTGGTTATTTGCCTTTTATGTTTGTTTAGGGAGTAGGAGCATACTATTACAGTTGCAACATTGTATTGCTGGAGGTTTTCTCCTTTGTGTATTATTCAAGCATGTTTGCATGTTGCGTATAGAGGCCAACAGGGAGTCATTTCATACCTTCCCCTTGCCTCAAAACATTTCTGTGGTTAAATCTTCACAGGCATAATTTTCTCAATCTCCAATGAAGGAATTTCTGTGAGGATCTCATTCTTTCTGTAATTTTTTCCTAAGCTTATTGAAACCTTAATTGGACAAAATTTATCTTCTTGATTGCTCTGTTTCTTCTTTACTTTCTGCCTTAGTCTGTTTAGACTGCTATAACAAAGTACCTTAGACTGGAAAATTTATAAGCAACAGAAGTTTATTTTCACAGTTCTGGAAACTGGAAAGTGCAAGATCATAGTACCAGCAGATTCTAAGTCTAATGAGGAATATTCCTTATACATTACACCTTCCTTGTATACTCAAATGGTGGAAGGCTTGGGCTTCCCTTTTAAAAATCTTATTTACTAGCTGGGCATGGCGGCACTTGCCTATAAGCTCAGCACTTGGGAGGCTGAGACAGGAAGATCACAGGTTTAAGGACAGCCTCAGCAACTTAGGGAGACTTAGCAAGACAGTTTTAAAACAAAAAATAAAAAAGGGACGTAGAATGCCTCTCCATTCAATCCCCATTACCAAAAATAAGTCTTTATTAAATTTATTTTACCTGGCACATAAAAACAAAAATTATTATTTCAATAATGTATATATTGTATAACTTCTAAATTTGTCTTCCTTCTCAAACATTTACTTTTTCTTTATGATGAAAACTTTCAAAATCCTTTCTTTTAGCTTTTCATCTAGCTTTTTGTAGGTAACATTATTGTTATCCATTGGTACATTTTAACTTCTTGCTCCTATTTAACCATAAATTAGTACCCATTGATTAACCTTTCCCCATTTCTTCCTTATCCTTACTCCCCCCAGTTTCTTTAACCACCATTCTACTCTCAACTTTGATGACATCAGCGGTTTTACATGAGATCTTTCTTTACGTACTTCACATGACATAATGTTAGTTAGTTCCATCCACGTTGTCACAAATGACAGGATTTCATCCTTTTTATGGTTGAATAGTATTCCATTATATATGTGCCACATATTTTTGTCTATTCATCAATCAGTGAATACTATGTTCTCATTTCTTGCCTATTGTGAATAGAGATAAAAGAATATGGTAGTACAGATCTTTCTTCAACATACAAATTTTAATTCCTTTGAGTATATACCCAAATAGTGAGATTACTGACTGGATCATATGGTAGTTTCCATAGTGGATGTACTAATTTAATATTCCCACCAACAGTATAATATAAGAGATCTCCTCTCTATACATCCTTCCTAGGATTTGCTTTTTTGTTTTCTTTTTCTGTTTCATTAATAGCTATTTCGACTGGGAGGAGATGATACCTCATTGTTGTTTGATTTACATCTCCCTGATGACTAGTGATTATTTCTTCATAGATTTGTCCATTAGTATTTTTTAGAAAATTTTGTTCAAATCATTTGCCCATTATTTAATCATTTTGTCATAACTTGTCTATTTTTTTTTTTTTTTGCTATTGAGTGCTTGGAATTTCTTATATATTCTAGATCTCAACCCCTTTATCGTAAGTATAATTTGCAAAGAATTTCTTCCAATCTGTAGGTTATCTCTGCACTCTGTTGTTTCCTCTGCTGTGTGGAAGCTTTTTAGTTTGATTTAATTACATTAGTCTATTTTTGCTTTTGTGCCCTTTGCATTTGTGATCTTATCTCAAAATAGTCCTCGTAAATTCCAATTTCCTGAAGTGTTTCTCCTATATTTTCTTCTAGTTGTTTCATAACTTAGGTCTTAAATTTAAATATTTAATACCTTTTGTGTTATATTTAAATATTTAATCCATTTTGAGTTAGTTTCTGTACACATGTGAATATCCAACTCTCCTAGCACCAGTTATTGAAAAGAGTATATTTTCTCTAATATTTCTTATTAAAATTGTTTGTTTGTTTCTTTCTTTCTTTCTTTCTTTTTTTTTTTGCCTGCTTTCTGTGGCTAGGCCGACCAGAAGTATATTGAATAAAAGTGGTAAAAGTTGGTATTCTTATATTGTTACAGATTTTAGAGAGGAAGCTTTCAGATTTTCCTCATTCAATAATAATGCTAGCTATTGGCTTATTATAAATGTCTCTGATTGAAGTCTATTTCTTCTATACCTAATTTGTTCACATTTTTTTATCATGAGAGAATGTTGAATTTTATCAAATGCCTTTTCAACATCTACGGAGATAACATGTTTTTTGTACTTCATTCTGTTAATGTGGTATATCACATTGATTTGTGTATATAAAATCATCCTTGAATTCCACTTTATTAAGGTGTTTGGTAATATGTTTAATATGCTCTTGGATTTAGTTTGCTAATTTTTGCATCTCTGTTCATCAGTCATGTTAGCCTAGTTTTCTCTCTCTCTCTCTCTCTCTCTCTCTCTCTCTCTCTCTCTCTCTCTCTCTCTCTCTCTTTGTTATGCCCGTATTTGGTTTGATTATCAGGGTAAATTCATTTTGCATTGTGAGAGATCAATATATCTGTGTGTATTTATGTATATATTTGCACACATATATGTGCATTTATCATCAGTGTATAGGAAACAAATTTCAACGGGGTTATACCAGAGTAATAGCATCAATGGTCATCTGCAAATACTTGGGTTACAAATAACTGACTTTTAGGTTTCTCTGTTCATTTACATTTATATTCTCATTTCTCTACCTTATGAATTTAAGACAGGTATTTATTCCACAAGTATCAGTGATGTGATAAAAACTTACCATACCCTAAATTTTTTACTCTTATAATGTTTATTATGTATAATTTGATCCACCGTTTTGGTTGTTTATTTCCAAACTGCTACAATATAGAAATGTCTCACATGATTATTAAACCATTTCTGACCATTTTTTCCTTCATTTCTTCCTACCTAATTAAAATATTTCCTGAAATTTAAACCAACTTTCCAAATGGCTTGCAACGTATTATCAGTGACCCATCTTAAGTCAGTCAGCCCTTCCTTGAATCCTTCCTTCTTTGTCATCTGGATTCTATTCCTGCTTAATTTATTTATGTGTATATGTATATTCTTTCACCCCCAAACATTTTTTTCAGTCAGCTAACTTAGAAAAGTCTTCCTACTGGTTGAGGGGATAAACCATATCTCTTGTGTTCTACAGTCATATGTAGAATGAAGTAGTACTGTGACCTTTACATTTTCTTTTATAAGCAATATCACAGTTACTTTAAACATCCTTTGGACATTGTTTATTTTACAATATGTTCCCTAAGGGAAACACTAATATACATTGAAGGTCTATGTGTTTGTCTTACTAGCTTTCTCATATTTGTTCATGGAATCACTATAAAGAGGTCAAATAACTTCCCTCATGTCATTAAATTCTTTAGAATGCAGTGTTCTATTGCAAGAAATGGTGGAAGAGCATTTCTGCTCTCCCCAAATATAGAAGATGAACACTTTTGAAGTGTTGTAACATTCTGTGATAGTACTCATTCAGCCAGTATTTATTGAGATCCTACTAAATTCTGTGTCTCGGTGGATATAAGTGAGTTGGGGCTGTTGCAAAAATTGAGTGTTTGCAAAGCATTGAATACAATGCCTGGCAAAGAACAATTATATAATAAATGGCAGCTTCTGTTTATGACAAGGAGAATACGGATGTATTACTCGTATACTAGGTTATGGCTATTATATATTATATAGCAAACTATTGTTTTAATATTAACATGTTTTCTATTATCTTGGTGATTTGAGACATACTGTTCCTTCAAACTAGAGGTAGCTTGCCTGACAGTTAAATGCTTCTTAGTCCCTCAAATACTAACTCAAATATTACCACTTTTCCAGGTCATTCTCTGACTCATTCATGCAGTTCGGCTTTTGCTCCTCCGTGTAAATGGAAACGTGTACATTCTTCAAAGTTAACATTGATTCCATTTTAATAATAATGATAGATAACCAGAATTAAGTACTTATTGGGGTCACCTCAATCTAATCCTCACAACAACTCTGTGAGATAGGTCTTATTTTTCTCCTCTATAACTCACATTAGCAAACAGGCACAGAAAAGGTAAATGATTTCTCTATGGTCAGAAACAGAAGTTGAATCCAGGCAGTCTATCTCTAAAGCCTATACTTTTTATCGTAGCACTAAGGATTTAACCCAGGGATGTGGGATGTTCTACCTCTGAACTACACCCCTAGAACGTTTTTATTTTTTTTTTTAAAAGAGTCTCACTAAGTTACCAGGTGTTGGCCTCAAATTAGTGATCCTCATTTCTCAGCTTCCCAAATACTGGACTTATAGGTGTGTACCACCATACTTGGCTTATTCTTATTTTTAATTGGCAAATAATATTTGCACATTTGTGTGGTACAATGTGATATTTTAACATATGTTTACATACAAAAAAGTAAAAAGAGAGTGGATTTTAAACATTTTTGCCACAGAACAGTGATAAATATATGCGGTAATGGATTTGTTACTAAGCTTGATTTCTTCATTCCCAACTGTAAACACATATCAATCTTTTAATTTTTTTAATTTTATTTTTATTTTTCACACATTCATTTAAAAATATTTATCAACTGCCTCCTATGTGCACTAGATAATATAATTTCATAATTCATTTTTTATACTTTCATTGGTACATTATAGTCTCATATCATAATGTAGTTCACAGTGATAGTGCCATACATAAACACCGTACTTGGTAAGCTCTCCCAGGGGCTCTGTCCTCACTTCCCCACTCCCCTCCTTCCCCACACAGGATATATAGATACATATATATGTAATATGTAGATAATAGTAACTACCTCAGGATTGTTACCAGATCCGCGTGACACTTACAAGTATTCATTAAATATTAGTTTTTATTTTGTGTGTTCATGTGGTATTGGGGATTGAATCTACAGGGACTCTACCACAGAATTATACCTCCAGTCCTTCCTGTTTTTTGTTTTGAATCAGGATCTTTCTAAGTTGTGCAGGCTAGCCTTGAACCTGGGATCCTTCTGCCTCAGCCTCCCAAGTTCTGGAATTATGGGTATGTACCACCACTTTAAGACCAATTTCCTGAGTTAGAACTAAAAGAGTCATAGGAGTATGTTCTAGAACATGGGTAGATGCCCTTGGTGACATGTCTTAGTGGACTGAGCCACTAAGTGATTGTGCTTCATTTAATTCAGAATAATTTACTGGTTTGAAAGCAGACTTCTGGCCTACGTAACACAAACCTCTAGCAGAGATTAACATCCAGAATATAAAAAGGAACTTAAAAAAACAACAATAACAAAACAATTAGGAAAGTTCGACATCATTAGCCATCAAAGAAATGCAAAGTAAAACCACAGTGAAATACCATATCCCAGTTAGAAAGGCTGTTTGTTACCAAAAAGACAAAAATGGTAAATGCTTGTGAGCAGGTAGAAAAAGGAACAGTTATTCATTGTTGGTGGGACCATAAATTAGTACAGTCATTGTGAAGAACAGTATATAGGTTCCTCAAAAAACTTAACAGTAGGTCTGTTATATCATCCACTCATCCCACTTCTAGATATATAAGGAAATGAAATCAGCATATCAAAAGAAATACCTACACATACATATTTATTGGTATACTATTCAAAATTTCTTAGCTATGGAATGGACTGTGATGTCAATCCATAGATGAGTGGATAAAGAAATAGATATATAATTTTTTAATGTAACAGTATTCAGCATCAAAAGAATATCCTGTAATTTGTAACAAAGTTGATGAAACTGGAAGACATTCTGTTAAGTGAAATAAGTCAGACAGAGACAAATATCTCATGTTTTCTCATACATGGAAGCAATAAAGCAATGAAAAGATCTGAATATGGAGTCGTAATTGCTAGAGGTTGGGAACAGCTGGGGGAAATGAGGAAACATGGGAAGTTAGTGGATACTAAAACACAGTTAAATACTATTAAGTTTTAGTGTTCTACAGCACAGTGAGGTGACTATAGTTCACAATAACTTCTTGCCTGTTTTATAGATAATTATAAGATAGGAGGTCAGAGACTAAACAAAGTAAGAATAAGGAGATAAAAACCTTGATTATACTCATTTGATCATTAAATATTATGCATGCATTGAATATCACACTGTCCCCCATAAATGTATGTGATTAAGTATTAAGCAAATATATAAAAGCATTTAAAGGAGATATAAATGCGACCTATGCTGATTTTATCATTACACGGTGTATATATGTATCGAATTATCACATTGTACCCCATAAATATGTATGCTTCAGATGGTTTTTAAAATAAAGCCTGTAGCAGAAATGCCTTCTAAGAAAATTAGAGGTACTTTTTTGTTGAAAATAAAATTATTGTAGGTAATTTGTTAAATGAATTTTCATTACAGTGGAAATGAAGTTAGATAAGAGGAAGCTTGAAAGCTGCTTAGAAATGCTTGTGTGTAAACATCAATCAGTAACCCATCATTAATTTAGCACCCTCTAGTGTATTGTCACCCCCAATACATTCTTCAAATAGCTGAATATAATTGGGGGGGGGGGAGTGGGGACTAAGAGCTGAATCCAGGAACATTCTGCCTCCAAGCTACACCCTCAGCCTTTTTGTTTTTTTTTTTAAATTTTGAAACAGGGTCTGAGTTGCTGAGGTTGGCCTCAAACCTGTGATCCTCCTGTCTCAGCCTCCCAAGTACTGAAATTACAGGCATGCACCCCTGTACCTGGCAATGAATTCTTTTAGAACTAAAATATTAATAATTTTAATAACTATTTGTCTGGCATGCATCATACATGTGTTTCCTTGTCATCCTATATTTTTTATACGTTAAAGGTATCATGAATCTTATTTATTTGTCTGTTATAGTCCAGTGATGCACTTCAAGCCTATTGAGGTGTTTGCTCCTATGCTAAATGATACTATATTGTGCTTTGGTCATTTCTTGTACCTCCATTTTATGTGTCTTTCCTTTCCCTCTGTCAAGCAGTTGTTTTGCATCTGGCAGGATGCTTTGTAGCAGCACATTCTTCTGACCTCCCTCCCCCTTTATTTGCCATTCATAATCTGGAGAGGGCCAGCAAACAAGGTTACTATACTTTGTAAATGTGCATTAAATATTAGCATAAGTAAGTTCGGGGTGAGTGGTATTAGTGAACAGGATAGTCACATCCACCTTGGATTTTGTTGGGGAAGAGCAGGTGTACTTTCTGGTTTGGTGCAGGATACAAAAAGACCCCTGAATAAGGGGGACATTATTGTAATTTCAGTATAATCATAGACCAATATTAATTATGTTGGTATTTTGATACAGTGATAGGTAATGTGTGGCTTTTTGAAGTTACCCTAGGTTAGCCTAGTTCTTTTGTCTTTTTTAAAGTTCTAAAGTTACATTTTCAAATATCTATAAAACAACTGAAATTTCCCTTCCCTCAGCTAACTTTCTTTAAGTTATTGAAATTGTTAAATACTCTTAATTATTTATTGTGTTTTTCAAGGATAAACAAGTCATATTTTTCAATTTGCTATTTAGGACATAACATACATATTTATTTTCTACTTTTTCTAAATGAATTTAATATGGGGTTTATTTTTTTTTAATTATTTTTGTATGAGCAGAATATCTCTGCAGCCCTTCCATTTAATAGTCAAGTTCATGGGGTTTGTGTTTTTGTTCTTATTCATGTTCTAGTCATTTTGAAATCTTTTTTTTTTTCTGTACACAATAATCAGGTTTTAGCAGCTGTTTTATTCTGGAATCTGATGTTTGGGGAAGTTCTCTATCTTTGATATGATAATATATTTTTCAATATATAATGTGAAAATATATTTTATATATGCAAAATAATGAATAATCTAGGATTTTATGTAGGTATTGGTTTATATATTGGTTTCTGTTTTTACAACCCTATTAAGGAAATGTTGTATACCTTTCATAAAAATGAGTTAAGATAATTTAAAATAATTTTCAGTGTCTTTTTTATTTGCTGTTTGAAAATGTGATGTTTTCAATTATTTTTATTAGTATTATCAGGAAGCAGAGATTTTTGCAAGTAAACTGACTTTTCCTTGTGATTTTTTTTTTTTTTTTTTGCAGTATTGGGGCTTGAACTCAGGGGCATTCTACCTCCAAGCTACACCCCCAGCCCTATTTTTTTATTCTCTATTTTGAAACAGGGTCCCACTAAGTTGTGGAGGGCCTCACTAAGTAGCTGAGGTTGGCTGCGAACCCGGATCCTCTAGTCTCAGCCTCTCAAGTACTGGGATTACAAGTGTGCGCCACCACACCCGGCTTTTCTTTGTGATCTTAAACTTATATTCTAAGGGGTTTTTTTCTTGAATTCTATAAAAATACAATTTGTAATTTTTCATGGTTGGATTAAAAAACCAAAGTGTATGCCACATGTCATCAAACTCAGTTGCTCATTTGGTATCAAAAGAAAACATGTTTTTGATCTTTTCTATTTTATTGAGAAAGATATGTATTTCTTGTGCTTTATTATATAAATTATATTTGGCTTTTATGCATATATAAAAGATGTTATGAGCCGCATCAACCCCTGTATACATAAATTCCACTTTCCTAGTTATGAAGTACAACAAAACATACTTGCTAACTAGCCTGTATATCAAGATTCGTTCAAAGCATTTAGAACAATTTTGCTTGCTTATGTGGAATGAAGGACTGTTCTATCTGGTAAACTCCGAAGCCTGGGGAATAGACTCACTTTTTTCAGCAAGCATTTGTTTAGGTTTTAGATTCACATTTGTAATGCCATCTGTTTTTAGTATAAAATCTGTCATCATTGAAAGAATCATGGCTGTCAGTAATGAGTTAGGGTCATAAAATCCTCCCCTTCTATTTTGCCATGAGGACACTGACGTAAGAGAGGCAAGCTCATTTGGCCAAGCAGATAGAGAGAGAGCATACTTAAAACCAGACCCACAAAAATTATCCTTTACCGTGTCACTGTGTTACTCTACATTAGACTTGTGACTTTTTAAATGAGCTCATCTATTTATTTCTGAATGGAAATTTCATTTTTTCTTATGTTTAAAACAATCACTTGTAAGAAATATCAGTGTTCCAAACAAAGTTTTGGAGAACTGAAAGTTTGTTATTTCTAACTTTGTGTTGATAGATTTCTGACTTCTGAATTTCAGATACTGTTTTGCATAATGCCGACAATCAGCATCCTTCATCAGTTTTTTTCAAGGATTACCTTACATTCTGGGAATTAAGTTTATTTTGAACAAGGGTTTCTTTAATGCCAATATAAATCTAAGCATATTGCCAGGACAGGAATTATGATAGAGAATAGTACATTGTGCTATCTTTAGTCCAATAAGCCTTTAAGCAGTTGCAAAATGAAGTAAAAGAAGAATTTTCAAATGGTAGAAGTAGGATTTGAATTCCTTTCAGTTGTTTATAATCTCACATGACGCCTATGAGAAATATTTCCACTTGCATATTCCACAATCTTAGTAATAATTGTTAGTTGTTACTAATGAAATGTAATACTTTTAGGAAGACGTTTTACCCAACTGATCTGACTTGTGGCTATTGTTTGCTTTTATTAAGCTACTTAATTCTGTGGAGATGAATTACTCAGAGGTTGCAAAGAAATATTGCACATACAGAGTTAATGTTAGTAAAAATGTGACAATAGGTTCTACAGGTTTGGTATTGTTTTAAAATTGTGTTGATTGCTACAATATAGTTATGCATAATAGAGAGATTAAAAGTGATTATATACACACAACATCTCTTGATTTGGTCAGGTACACCACAGGCAGACCACCTGGGGCTTGAATTCTAGTTCTGAGTCACAGCTCCTCCTTTTATTAATTGACATGGTTTGGGGAAATCTGCCACCCCTACCCCCTACTGTCTATCTGTTTTCTCACCTATAGAGTGATGATAACTGCTATTGTGCAAGTGAAGTGAAATACTACTTATGCTTAAATATTGTACAAGAATGATACATGCCTCTTAGCTATACAGTCAATTCTAGTTATTTTTAATTATTTTGGGAATTTTATTAACATTTCTCAGGCAGATTTGAGGATGATTTATTTTTCCTTGCCTTTATCCTGGTAGGTTAGATAATTTCCTACATTTCATATAAGAAACTAATGACATTTTTGTTATACATGTGTCCACCTAGATGTATTGGTGTGTACATGCATGTCTTTTCCACCATGTGAATATTAATGTTTGTCTATGACAAGGAAGCAAATTATCATTAGCAATAAGCCTTTATTGATCACCCACTCTAAGTTAAGTTGTGTTTGGCAAAGAGTAGAAAAATGGTTTCTAAAGTTTGACCCTGCAAAAAGTTTATAAGGTATGAAGATTAATAATCCAATTTTAAAAATAACATGAATTTTAAAAAGCGCCACCACAATCTCTGATTTTAAGAAAACCAAAATAGTTTCAGAGTAACCTATACAAAGAAGTAACTTAGGGAATAAGAAAAACAGAAAGTGTAGAAGGAAAAAAAATAGCTGTTCTTACCTTCAATTTGTAGATCAATCAATAATGTAACATCTGAGTCAAATTGTGTTCTCTTTAGCAGCACATATACTAAGGAAAGTTGAATATACAGACACTTGTATTAGGGTTATGAATGCTTTTGTACGAATTGCTATGAAATTCATTAAGTACAGGTATTAATCTGACTTTGCTAATAGAAATTTTTATTAGTATTACCTGAATTGCACTGTTATATTATTAGGAAACATAAGGATATACTTATATTAATGTACTTCTTTAAATATATATCTTATTTGATATAACTGATAATTTAGGATTAAGATATTTTTTAAACTATATTCATTTGCATTTATGTCCATCTGCTTTTTTTCTAATAAATATTAATTGAATAGAAACGAACTGGAAAATTGAGAACTCTGATATGAGCATTGATCTTTTGTGAGACCGTGGGATAAGGAACAGTAGAGTCACCCTTGCATATTTTATCAGGGATTTCTGACCTATGTATTTACATACCCTGTTTAATTCTGTAATTATCTAGGGAGTTTAAGTCCCATTCCCAACATTAAATAGCATCAAAATTTTAAATTAATTAGGAATAATTTGTTGTGAAGCTTATCTTAATTTTGAAAGAATTAGTTCCATACATCCTATAATAGACCGGAATCAATGGGAATCTTTGTTAAATTCACATAGAAAAATTCTTAAATAAGATAGATCATTGTTAGGCTATATATAATTCAGGTACCATCCCAGAATAACACTTTCTTTGCTGGACCATGGTTGAGAGTATTACAAAATTTGATTTTAGAATATGTTGTTAAGAATCCCTCCATTTTCTCTTAGATACTTTAGAGTAGTTTAATATGAAATGGATTTTGATAATGAGAATTCTATTCTGATCTTGATTTCCATAATAAAATTTGAACTTTTCCAGGATTAAAAAAATAATAAGTTGATATAAACTGTTAAAGAAGGAGTGTATGTGCTTTTCTTCTGATTTAGCAGGGGGTAGAATTTCTTAGTGATTTCTCTAATATATTCTTTCTGTAATTGTTTTATCCCACCCCTTTAAGCCCTTTTCCATAACTATAAGAATTTATCCTATTTAAATATCTCCTTAGTCCTTTCTTTCAGTAAATATGACTTTGGTCCAATCTTAACCTTTGTACATAAAGCCCTTTAGGAATTCTAATAGGTTACAGTATTTCCATTTCTGTGAAAGACTTTTTTTAAAATACATGTTATTCTCTAACCGAAATATTCTCCAGGGTCCTGACCCCATGAATTTACAAATGCAAAAGAAAAGTGATTTTGAATTCCTGAAAATGTTATATAGACTGTTTTGACCTGTGCCATTTTATAGACTTGCCAATTCAAACTAAGCCAACTGTGTTCCTCAAAAGGTTTTAGAGAACCCTGTAATAAATTGTTTTTAACTTATCAGTAAAATGTATATAAATTGATTCTTCTGTCAATTTATGTACACTTTGAACATAAAGAACAGGAAGTGTGTTCTCCTAGATAAATAAATACTCTCAATCTTTCTTTTTACCATTATTTTGTTCCTTTGTCCATCTTCTTTAAGAAATTCATAAGGGTGATTTAGGTTTCTTTTCTCTGAATAAATGCTTTCCTAAACTTGTCTACTCAGTTCTACAAAATCAACTTCAACTGCTACATGTCCTGGAGTCTTAATGTGATTTTTTATAGGTATTAGTTAATACATACTTTAACTATTCAACTAATATATGCAGTATAATGTTGGGGATTTTATATGTCCCTTCATCACTAAATTGTAAACTCATTGAAAGGAGGAGCCATGACTTTCTCAGCTCTCTATTACCCATGAATCTAGCTTCATGCCTTGAATATTAGTAAAAAAAAAAAAAGTTGTGATAAGCAGGAAGACAAAATATTATTTTTCTTTACAGATTTGGTTCATTTGACTTGTACATCTTCTAAAACAGCAAGAGAAGATTTAGAACCAGTTGTGGAGAAGTTGTTTACTCCATATACAGAAACGGAGATAGGTAAGAAAAATAAGCAATGATCCATGATGGAAAGGTAGTGTAACTGTCATGCTCCTCTTGGATATCTCATGAAAGTTTTTGCAACCTCAACTGTAGTATGATGCATTCATCAACGACTTTCACATTTTACTAGTATGGTTTAACACAGTGTCTGCCTAAACATGGGGGAAAATACTAATAAAAGAAAAATAAACACAAAAATTATAGTATAACTAAGCACCAGTGTATACATTTACATGAATACATTCGTGCAGAGAAAAGGACTGTAAGGAAATTTCTCAATTAATTTTGGTAGGATTATGGGTAATTTACCTTATAATTTTATTTATTATGTAATTTATTTTATTATGTAGTTGTTTGTTTTTTTTTTACAAAGAGCACATATTACTTTATCAGAAAAAGTTACCTTTAAGTAAAAAGTTGATTCAGCTGACAAGAGATTCAAATATTAATGAGCAAATGTCAGAATCCTTCCTAATTAATACTCATCTTTTAATGCATAGCATGCTAGTTATAAGTATTTTTCTCTCAAAAATATACATGTTTCTTATTCATGGTGGAAAAAGGGTTTTCCACCACGAAATTTTAAACTCCCCCAACCTCTATAATGTGATAACTCATTCATGTTGCTGTGAATGGAACAAGTATGGTTTTGTGCATGAGTCATTGAAAAATAGCCTTTGGATCTTCTTCATTTATGTGAAGGGAAAGTTACTTTAATTGTAGTGTTTTCATGTCTACTTGCATCTTGCTCACTTTCTTCCATTAATTCAATTATGTTCATTTTCTTTGAATGTCATATTTGTTCAGATAGCCATTTTCAATTCCTATGTGTTGTATTTCCTATTAACTCATCTACTTTGTATACGGCTTGTCAATGCAGTGATTGTGCAGAAAGAGGCATTTATATTTGTATAAAAAGACTATAATTAATTTCTTTCTGTGCTACCAAAATCTAGTCCTCCAGTCTAAAAATTTTAATTTATAATAACTTAAATTTGTTATTTATATTTTATTCATTTAAAAGTATTGTATAACTGTAATCCCAGTACTTGGGAGGATGAGACAGGAGGATAGCAGGTTTGAGGTCAACCTCAGCAACTTAGACTATGTTTCAAAATAAAAAATAAAATAGGGCTAAGGTGGTGACTCAGAGGTAGAATGCTTCTGGGTTCAATTCCCATTACCAAAAAAACGTATCAAATAAATGTTTGGATTATTGTTAAAAATTTTATTTCCATGTTATGGTAATAACATAATATTCCTAAACCTATTATGGAGTCATAGTTGTATCTTTCAGCTTTAATTACATCTATACCTTGATTATAAAAAGCCTGGATTTCAGCCAGATGTGGTGGAACATGCTTGTAATCCCAGTACTTAAGAGGCTGAGACAGGAGGATCACAGGTTCAAGGATAGCCTCAGCAAGTAGTGAGACTCTCATCAACCTAAAGAGCTCCTATTTCAAAGTAAAAAATAAAACAGGAGCCGGACGTGGTGGTGCACGGTTGTAATCCCAGTACTTGGGAGGCTGAGACAGGAGGAACGCAAGTTCTCAGCCAGCCTCAGCTACTTAGTGTGGCCTTCCGCAACTTAGACACTGTTTCTAAATAAAGAATAAAAAATATGGCTGGGGGTGTAACTCAGAGGTAGAAGCCCCTAGGTTCCATCCCCAGTACCGCAGAATAAATAATAAATAAATAAAACAGGGCTTGGGTAGGGCTCAGAGGGAGAATGCCCCTGGGTTAAATCTCCAGAACCTACTCCCCCACACACACAAAAAAAATAAAAAAGCCCTGGATATCTTTGTAATTTCTGAAAATTTTTGTAACATTTCTGTTGTAATTTCATTGTGTGATGGACTCAGATAATACACTACATTTGAATTATGTATCATTTCTCTTTTTAAGTGCATTTAATTTTGTTTAGAAACTCAAGCTGGGGGATATTGTATGTTCATTACTTAGCATCCTCTAGCCACTTTAGATTTTCAGACATTAATCTTAATGGTTAAAGTGATCCCATTTTGAAATGATGTATTGTTTAGAACCTGAGTGAAATTCTTTAGTAAGAACTATGTGCTCAGAGGGGTCCTCAGGTGCACCGAGGCACTGAAAAGCTAGTTTTCACTGACACATAGGCCTTTTTATCATCAGGATGAGGTAGTGGTCATATTTTAATTAAAATGTCAGAACAAATACTGTTGGAGTTATTGAAAATGAATCACCAGATAAAGCGAGCACTGGGCCATGGCAGGTCAAAGAGGCAAAGTCACCTGGAGAAGAGAACTCAATTCATTTTCCTGACTAAATGAGGAAGAATGAACTTTATGAGCAATATGAACTTTTAATACATTAAAGCACATTCTTCTCTATCTAAAGCCCGTTTTTTCACAGATTGATAGCTTTTATTATGTTTTGATTATTTGGCAATCATGAGGCCTTTTGCTTTGGAGCACTGTAAATATTTTACACTAAAACATGTACCACAGGAGTAATGTCATTTGGCCTCTTTTTCTTTGAATTCTATATTCCATATGGTACTGTGTATCATAAGCCTTTGAGAAGTCAGCCTAGTCACTTTACAAGGAAGCTAATTTCCTTAAGAAGATATTTTTTTTCAACTCTATACTTTTTTTATGATATATTTGAGAAATTCCAGTGGGGTCCTGAATGTATTCCCTCTCTTGCCTCTTCTCTTTACATGTGTCAGCTCAAACTCTTGAAACTCTTAAAATATGATCTGGCTCAGGAAGCAGTCATACTAATACTTCCAAGAGCTCCACTTGCCAGGTTCCTTTAAGGACAGAGATCTCTAAACCCTCCTCTGCTTCTTAATCCAAAGAAATATCAGGTGCTTTTTCTTAATGAACCTGATTTTGCAGGTGAGAAAATGGGGCCATTGCTCATTATACATAAGAGCATTAGTTCTTCAGTACTCCAGAATAGCCTTCAAAGCACTGAGACAGATATATAAAGTGAGCAATATGTACCAGTCTCACTGGTAGAACTATACAAAGTGGTTTCATGTTCTACCAAGAAAACTAAGAATTTTGATACAAATTCAAGCGAGGATTTCAGCAGTAGTATATCTTGACATGTCTTAAATGTAGTGTCATCAATGCCCCATCAGCTTTCTCTTTTGCCTTGCACTGCATGTGGCTTGTAGGGTTAGCTGCTTATTCCATCTCACTCATTTCTTCCTCAAAAAGCACCACTTCCTATGAAAAAAATCCCCTCATGTATAATTTGAAGCTGGTAGCTTTAGGAGGTTAAGTGCTTGTCCCACTATGAATGTAAATGTCTTGATCCTTTTGGTATATGTTCTATCCAGACTCAGTCAGGACTACTCTGCCAGTAGACTTGTGCAACCTAGTTTGCTATCTCCCTACACATAGCATGCAACTGTAGATCATTTTTTATTTTTATTGGGGTTGCCATGGTTGCCTTTCTTCTATTGACTTTATTCAGTACTTACTTGAGTTGAATCGGCCCAAGTTCTCTTTCTAAATTCCATATTACTTCATAGGTCCTTCATACTATCTCACAATGAAATGAGCTATGGGAGAAAGCCACTTCTACTCTTGGCAACTTGCGACGTACTTCCAGCCCAAAACTCTAATGTGCTTTTGACAGTTGTGTACTTCACAACTGCATGTTATTTTTCCAGCTAACTCTCTGCCTTCCAGCTGACCTCAAAGAAAGATGAAGCAATTACGCGTCTCTTTGAAGGTTTTGAGGTCAAAGCTTGATAGCTCCCTTGTATCCAGAGTATTTATCTTCAGCCTGTATCAACATGCCTCTTTCCACATCGTTTCTTTTCAAAGTCTTAACCTCTATGAAATGTCTTTCCTATTGTCTATTGGATTATTCATTTGCCTCTACTTAAATTGAATGAAAACCTTCCTCTGAGCTGGAACTTTGGTGAAATACAAAATAAGCTGTCCTAGTATATGCATAGAAATGGGCTGGGCAATATTAAACAGCTTTTGTACCTTAGGCCACTTCTCTTCAGTGCTCTCCAAATCTGGTGTCACAGTTCATAAGTGGTATGCTTACACATCATATATGACTTAGTGAAACTAAACTCACCAATAAACTAAGAGCCATGTGGTTCTAGCTGTTAAATAACAGCCCTTTATGGTTTTTTGTTTTGTCAATCAATAGGTTATGTCACCTAATGTGTGCCTATGTGAAGTTACTGATACCTTAGATGTATAGATATTTGCATTGAAAATAGACACCTAAAGAGATTCCTTTTCCCACTCAATTTCTTCATCCTGTCACACTAATAATTGCAGATTATTTGGGATGAACTAGAAAAGTAACATTTAGTATTCTTAAAGTGGAGATATTCTAAACTAAATATAATAAAATTCTATTTACTCTAAATTGGGGAATAAGGCATTCTTGTTCATTTAATACTTAATTAGCTGAAATTTTCTCTACATTGATTACCAATATAGCCATAACAGTAATTAACTAGATAATTATACCTTTAGCATATTTTTATGATTTCACAAGGTTTTAATAGACATAGGCAATCTTCATAAACATCTATTATTCTCATTATACTGAATTTGAATTTTTGTTTAGATACAGGCTAGAGAAAATTTTATAGTCAATAAATATAATAACAGAAATATTTTCTATTGTTAACCAAAGAAATTTCATTATAACATTTTTTAAGCAAGCGAGGCAGAAAAATGATTATCAAGATGGTAAGAAATAGGCTTTAGGAATTGAGGTTAACAAGGTCACACCTTTTTATAAGCACATCATACTTTGATTATCCTTGACAACAGGGTTAAAATCAATTTGGAAACTATTGAGTGTCTGTTGTATGCTAGGCCCTGTGTAGTGGAACAAATAAAAGGAGAAGAGTGAGGACTGAGTTTGCCTCATCTGTGTATCCCCAGCTCCTATGTCAGTGTCCAACATGCATAATAGACACTGTTAAATGAAAGACCTCGTGCTCAAAACAATATTGTTTCATGACCTCATTTTTGTTATTTGTATGTACTCACAAAATTGTCAGAATGTTATCACCAATTTTAGGACATTCCCATCAGCCCCAAAATAAACCCCATACTCATCAGCAGTCACTCTACATTTGCTCCTGTTTCTTCCCCCAGCCCCAGACGACCTCTAATTCCTATCTTTATAGATTTGCTTATTTTGGACGTCTCAGATATATGTATTAGCTCACTGTGTAATTTATCAAGTTAGTTTGTCCATTTGAAATACAAGAAAGTCATTTTATGTTATCTTTTCAGTTCAGGGGGATAATTTAAGGATGAATATGATCATAAGTCCTTTGATGCTTAATGAGATGTAATAGAAATCCAAGGGAGTATGATTAGATTTAAATTGAATTAACTTACTAATCAAAGTAATTTTTAAAATGTAACTTGTATTAGGTTGAAAAGTCATCATTGCTTGAAAAACACGACACTTATATTAGAGTTTGTGGGTGCACGTTTACTAATTGTTTATATACACAGCTCTGATTTATTACCATGTCTAGTCATGACTTTATTGGTAATTGACTACATAGTGTAGTAATTAACAGGCATATTGTGTTTGAGGATGTAAATAAAATTTATTTCTACATTTAGAAAACGAAGAAGTTGAAAAGCCAAGAATCCTATGGGCTCTCTACTTCAATATGAGAGATTCTTCAGATATTAGCAGGAACTGTTATAATGATTTACCATCCAATGTTTTCGTGTGCTCTGGCCCAGACTCTGGTTTAGGAAATGATAATGCAGTCAAACAGGTAAGTCTATTGTTATTTCCTAGTTCTGTATTAAAAAGTGGGTGTGGTGTAAAGAAAGTGAGTTCTTTCTGTTTCTCTAAAAGGAGGGAGAAGAGATTATAAAAATATCTCTTTCATTTAATACCATCTCTGAAGTTGGCCCTTAAACATTTTTTCTATGAACTTCAAGGCTACCTTAAATATACTGTATCAAATATTTTCACTTCCTTAAATATAATGAATTATAAGAGATTATGAGCTGGACATGGCCTATAATCCCAGTACTTTGAAGGCCAACTCAGGAGGATCACAAGTTCGAGACCAGCCTTAGCAACTCAGTAATATTCTCAGCAAGCTAGTGAGACCCTCTTTCAAAAACCAATAAAAGTAAAAATGTAAAAATGGTCTGGGGTTGTAGCTCAGAGGTAGAATGCCTTTGAGTTGAATCCTCAGGAGGGAGGGAGGGGGAAAGAGAGAGAGAGAGAGAGAGTGAGTGTGTGTGTGTGTGTGTGTGTGTGTGTGTGTGTGTGTGTGTGTGTATGTGTTCTGTTGTGGCCATAAGGATAGAAGATGTTAGAGGTATATATTCATAAAATTATTTTTAAATGCTAGTATTCAAAAGAAATACTGCTGAGTTAAACACGTGTCAATGTATTATTTTTAAATACACAAATTTTTATATTCATAAAATTATTTTAAAATGCTAGTATTCTAAAGAAACACTGCTAAACTGACCTTGAGAAGGAGGGAGGAGGAGGGAGTGGGGCGGGAATTGGGGAAGTTAATTAAATGAGAAATGTGTGCATGTATGCCTTTACCTATACTAGCTTGTACCTAACAAAGATGTGTGATTACAATGTACCAAATTAAAAAAAGGGGGGGAAAGATGACCAAAAAAAAGGATTTGTTAAAGTTACACCAGGAAATTTTTGATCTACATAATGCGGAGCCCATTTCTATTAATGTGGCAGAAATAACTAAGACATTTGTAGATCGGCTTCAATCCCTGGTGCCTAACTGCCCCTCATTTACCTCCGTGCTGGGAGGAGTTATCGGAGCAACAGCAATAGTCATTCTAGGCTTATGCATTCTACCACTCATTGTACGCCTTGTGATCAATGCCTTTGTTAGTATACGAGTAGATATACATGGAATAAAACTGCAAGCACTGCCTCGCACAGGGCCTGGTAGTCAATGACGGTTCGATTTTCTCAGGGCAATATCAACCTAAGACAGGGCTTGTTGAATGACTCATCGAGACCCCATGATGGGTAAGATTAAGCACCTGCTAGGAAACAACCTAAGACAGGCACAGTCCTTTGTGCATTTTAAAATAAAAACCCGGGCGTTGTGGGAGCCCAGCTGGGCCCTTTCCCCCCTGGTAGCTGCTATCTGCACATATGAGTAATTATACTGATTCTTCTGCTATGGCTACATTGGCGTCTCGAAGTCTGGAGATTGCTCCTAGGATGTGCAGATGAAAGACCCTCCTACTTCTTAGAAAGTAAATATATGACTCTAAAGGTTTATAGTTTTATGACTCTAGAAAGTTTGCTTGACCAGGCTATGTTAGGAATGTGGGCTATACGTGGAAAACGAAGTGGTGCTGTTTGTGTTCTGACAATGATTGATATGTTGTAAATGTATACATAACCCTGTTGTACCCAAGAAATGTTTAAAAAATCAGTGCTGAATAAAAAAAAAAATCACCAAAATAATAAAGAAAGAAACATTGCTTCTGAGTTAAACATTTGTCAATGCATTATTTTTAAATACACAAACTTTTTCCCCTTAAAACCCAAATCGTTTCAAGAAGGGTGTAGGTAGTAAAAGGCATACCATAGGTAACTTTATATAGTGATGATGCTTTTTTATCTTGAAAAACAACTATAATATAGTTCTTCACAATTAACATGATTCCATTAATATTTTCACACATGGCAGTATCCCAAGAGCTGTTATTATAGTTGCTGAGAAGTTTGGTAAATCCAAGTGGAAGTTCGTGACAGTGCGCCTGGTCAAGGCTATGAAGAGATGCAGGCTCATACTTGCTGTCAAAAGCAAACTGTGATTCCATTAAGAAGAAGCTTCATATGTGTATGCTAATAGACTTCTTTGCCCTTGGCTGAAAAGAAAAAGTAGAAAATACTTTTTCCAGGCACAAGCCTAAACTTTGCTCAGAGTTGAAATGTTTGTCTATTAAATCAATAAATGGATAATTTAACATTGTTCTAAGACCACAGATGGCAGGGATCTGATTTTCTTCCCACCAGTGGCAGGTGTCCTTTAGTAGCAAAGAGCCTCATTGAGCCTTTAATCTAATTTTTAATCATAGCAGCAAGGCTATGAACAATGACCATGATACACACATCAGTAGTCTTTTGCCAAAAATTGTCTCATCTTAAAGTCTAATGGTGAGCCTGGCAAATCATATTCAGCCAATGATAGCAAACAAAAGCAAGAAATCACGTGTCTCATCCATCATTCCATTACTGTAGTACGAAACCAAGATGGCTCAAAATCTGCACTTTTCTTAAACTCATCAAGTCATTTTTACTTTGATGCTCCAATTCTTTGTAAGCAGAAATTACCAACAAGTTTTTAGCCAAGTAACAAGTTGTTGTCACCCCTGAATAAACTCTATTTTCATGTATTTATTTATTTTTGCAGAACTAGGAATTGAACTCAGGAGCACTCTACCTCTGAACTGCACCCTCAGCCCTTTATTTATTTATTTTTGAGATAGTGCATCACTAAGTCCACTGAAAATGGCCTTGAACTTACTATCCTCCTGTCTCAGCCTCCTATAGGCATGTGCCACTATGCCCGGCTAGAAACTTTTAAGTTTTTTAAGCCCAAATGGCAGGACTTTTAAATAAAGGCTTATAATTCAAGTGATAATCTGATTATAATTAGCCAGGCATGGTAGTACATGCCTGTAATCCTAGGACTTGGTAGGTTATTGAGGATTCATTAAAAAGTTTGAAGCTGGAAAGTAGAATAAAAACAAAATTTTATTTTCTATAGACCCCTCAGAGTACATACAGGTGAATTACAAGGGGGAATCCTAGACGCCAGAAGACTAGCCCAATTCAGAATGTCACAGTTGCCTCTCTGAACAATGGTGCATGTCTGAACTAAAACAGTGAAGAAGGTGCAGAAAGAATCAAGAAATAGAAGATGAGTGACTTGGGAGACTGAGTCAGGAGGATTGAGAGAGTTATGGAATTGTGAAAGCCAAGTATTAGAAGGTCATGTGTACTGATAAAGTACACATATTATAATCTAATGAAAGAACATGTTAAGAGTCACAATTTTTTTTAGATAGTGTCAGAAATTCACATACATTTTAAGTTGATGCCTCTAAACTCTTTTGTCCTTTCATTCTTGGCCAGGCTGAAACAATATTCCAGCAAATCTGCCCCAATGAAGACTTCTGCCCACCCCCACCAAATCCTGAAGATATCGTCATTGATGGAGACGGTTCACAACCAGAGGCTTCAGAATCCAGTGCAATACTAGAAGCCAACTCAGAAACTCCCAAAGAAAGCACAAACTTGGAACACCCAGAGGAGCCCTCTGAATGATGGCTATAATCCAAACTCAGCACCCCACTTTGGAAATTCCTACTGGCCTCAGAATCTTCTTGATGGATGGAAGGAGTGTTTGGAAAATGTTAGAAAGTAATAGCCAGCTCACATACAGAATTACAAGAAGAAGCAGGTCATAGAAATCCAAACGTGGATTTTTCCTTAAAGAGGACATTCCAATAACACAAAATACGTGCAGAGCACATTGTTTGGCCTGTTTTAAGATACCAAACCTATGAGGTTAGCAGAAGAAAATTATAAATGAACTGATCATCAGAAATACAACTATGGATATAAAAATGATCCTATGCATTGTTTTGACAATTCTGAGGCATTAAGACAACTTTAGTGCTTTGGATCTGAAAGCCTCCTTTATTTATTTGAATTAAAATTTCTTGATGAGCTGGGCATGGTGGCACATGCTTATAATCCCAGTGCTTGGGAGGCTGAAACAGGAGGATTGAAGGTTTGAGGCCAGCCTCAGCAACTTAGCAAGACCCTCAGCAACTTAGCAAGACCCTGTTACAAAATAAAAAAGAGATGGAAGTATAGCTCTCAGGGTTCAATCACCAGTACCAAATAAAAGATAAATGTATATATAAATTCAATGCAGAATAAAGTATAAAGAACCAGGCCGAAGCATAGGTTTGAAATAAGTTTGTTTTCTATGTTGAGAAGAATGAAAATGCTAATATTAATATATTTAGACATTTTTATAGACAATTAAGTCCATTAGTGTTTTTAAATACTGGAATTGATGTGTATATGGATCCTGTATACACTGGGGCAGCTTAATAATAAAATGAAAAAATGGAAAGAAGGTTTAGATAGGATCATTCATATATGGTGACTCAGTTCATTGGAGTCAGATAATTAGAACACTAGCCTAATTGTCTGCAGACTTAACTTAGTCCTGGCTATGCTACTGGTAATATTTGGCAAAGTGGCTAACTTCTGAGCCTCAGTTTCTCCATATGTAAAGTGGAAATAGTAATACTCTACCTACAGTGTGAAAATGATGATGAAGATTAAAGCAGTGCCATCATAGAATGGTTTTTTTTCTGGAAAAAAAATGTTTCTTCCAAATTTTCCCATTAACTTGGGAATGAATATCAAGAAAACGTCATGCAGCAAATAATTGTTTGCTGTCAACTCCCTCAAAAGTAGATCACAGTGTTTTTATTGTATTAAGCTTTTTAAATGAAAGTTGTTTCTTAAATTAATATTTAATAGACTTTATAGACCATTAAACACAGTAACACATGGATTTGCATTTTTAAATCTTATAGAGGAAAACAGTCTACAACTTCATATTTCTTATCTGGCAAGGAAACATAAAACATTCATAAAGGACTCTGAATAGAGTATGACGTTTGGTAAACCCTAATACAACTCTAGGTAAAAATATGATGGTTATCCATAGGCAGCAAGTCTAATTAAAGTGACAGTGCCTATATTTAAATTTCCCCAATGCCAGCCTCTGATTGTCTACTTCTTTTGAGCAATAGTTTGAACTTAGATCCGCCTATAAATAAACAAACTCGAAGTTTCTTGTCATATAGGCTAGTTCATGCTGCCTCTCAGGGAGCCAGTGCTCCAATGCAAAGCACATAGTTCTTATATACTTCAGCTTCAGGTGGCCGCTGACCTCACCAGGTTTCAGAAGAAGTCTTGAAGCTAGCTGTGACCAGTCACAGATTCCTGGGAATTGGAAAGGGCCAACGAACGAATGTAGCTCTTGTTCACCTTTCCAACTCTTGCAGGTAGAGCTGAGTCCTGAAGAAAGGGAAAACTTTCCAGCCTCTCAGTGTCTAGCCTCTCTCCTGTCTCGGTAATCCTCTCTTTGCCTCTCTTTCCTTTTTCTGTCACACACAAATCAGGGACCGTAGAATCACATTATAACCTACTTTGTTATAAGGATTCAGATCTTTCTTAAGTCAGATCATATTTCATGAAGCTCAACTCGGGTAATGCACTAAATGCCGGTACATACCAATCACTATACCGGATATTGGTCCTGCCCCTCTATACCAGCAATATAAAAGTTTCCACTAGCTGGGAGTATCCAGTCTGAACATAATCATCCCATAGGTTGCAACAGTGAAGATATTACACTTTTAGTCTTAGAGTTAAGGCCTCCTGAATGTAGCATGCACGTTTATATAAATACAATCAGGGTAGGCCTAGAATAATTAGACAACTTCTGAAAACCTTACTGCAGCTGTCTATTTGTAGAACAATGCAGGAACTATTTTGTGCTCTTGTGGCCCAGCCCATAATACATCCTATTACATCCATTCAGCAACATCAAAAGCTCTCTTCCATGTCATTTATTAAATACTGTTGAAATGTTTAAAAGCTCCTGAATGTGATTAGTGACACATTCACTTATTAAAATACTACTCAACTGTTAAAAACTTAGTTAGAGAATTCTAGCTATTTCCTGTTGCCTCAGAATGTAATAGAAATTACTCTAAGCTTTCTCTTCAGTTACCTTAATACTGTAAATGCCGGGCGTGGTGGCGCACGCTTGTAATCCCAGCATTCGGGAGGCTGAGACGGGAGGATCCAGGTTTGAAGCCAGCCTCAGCTACCTAGTGAGGCACTCCACAACTTAGTGAGACCCGGTTTCAAAATAAAGAATAAAAAATAGGGCTGGGGGTATAGCTCAGAGGTAGAACGCCCCTGAGTTCAATCCCTAGTACCGCAAAAAAAAAAAAAAAGTGAAAAAAAAATACTGCAAATACTTTTTCTCATAGTTTTAAGTCAAAGAAAAACCTTTTAGTTTTGTTGCAAAACCTTAAGTCTAAAGTCAAGAATAAAATGAATATGTTGTATATAATGCAAAATTTTCAGTAGCTAATTTACAATTTTAAATATTGCTATTATCAGACTTTTATTCATGTGTTTAAAGTCTTTAATTATGCATGCTTCTTTATTAGTTAAATATGATAGTTTTCATAAGAAAATCAATAACTACTCCTATGTTGATTCTGTTTGGGTTTTTTTCTAGTTGGTGTGCCTACCCAGGAAAACATATATAATAAAGATCAATTTATATATTTTTCTATAGTAAAATGGCCAAATTAATGGGTAACTTCTACAGAAGTTATAGTCTCTGAGATTGGCAACTCTTTGTCTAAAATAAAAACCCTGATTATTAACTTGATTAATGATAATAATGATTAACTTTCTGTCAAGACCATAGTTCCCTGGATTGGCTGCCCTTTGGCTAAAATCCTAAGGAGTTCCAAAAATTTTTGTTCAGACTTCATTGATGAATAGTAGTGATCATTTAAAGCAGATCGTTACTTTAAAGTAGGTCAATATTTCTTGCATAGTTCAGAAAGCATGAATATATGATAACTCATAACTTGCATACTGTCACAGTACATTTTCTGAGGAAATAAAGATTGTTTTCAATGTCTTTTCAGGTGTGGTATTCTATTTTTTTCATATTAAATTTTCTATATATGCTAACAAATTGAAGATTATCTTGGACCTGGTTTTCATTTTGATTTTAGCCTATTATTTAAAAAGCTTGCTCTTAGCTGTATATTTTATTTCCAAGCATGTGCCAATCTTGCTAAGTTTGTGAGAAAGGCTATAAAATGATACATGGATTCGATTCACTTGGTGAACAAGTCTAGTTGCCAGTATTAATGTCAATATCAAACCAAGGCGGATGGGACCTTATTCTGTTTGAAATCAGTGCTGCGGAGGCTGTGAGCCATGATTTCACAGTAAATTTATTGCTTAAAAACTTCACATCTAGCCGGGCGTGGTGGCGCACGCTTGTAATCCCAGCATTCGGGAGGCTGAGACCGGAGGATCCGGGTTCGCGGCCAGCCTCAGCTACCTAGTGAGGAACTCCGCAACTTAGTGAGACTCGGTTTCAAAATAAAGAATAAAAAAAAAAAATAGGGCTGGGGGTGTAGCTCGGAGGTCGAATGCCCCTGAGTTCAATCCCCAGACCCGCAAAAAAAAAAAAAAAAAAAAAAAAAAAAAAAACAAAAAAAACTTCACATCTCACTTAAAGGATGGGAATCTGAACTGCTTTTTATATTCATTTGGTGATGAGAGTCTGAAATGTTTTCTTCTGAGGTGACTGAGTCCTTAAAAGCATATTTGCAGTACACAAGAGACTGTTGATGTTCTTTTTAAGCAGAAATCATTCAACTATGATTTGTTCTTGGATCAAGAAATTTTAAACAAACTGACAAATTTCTGTTAATTCCAAATAGTTTCTAATGCTCCTCAGGCAGGATGCATTCAAAAGATAACAGGACTCTTTCAATACTGGCAATTTACCTGAAATTATTAATAAATCAATTTTAAGAAAGATAAGGTTAATTGAATTTTTTAACAAGTAGCTGTATTATCCTTCAAGCACCTTCGAGCTCATATAATATTCACACTTTTTTTAACAAGTGCTTTGATATGTTCAAATTCTCCTTTAATAATAGCTTTTTTAAAACACCAGTTAAGTGGTTTAATACTTAGCATCCCAAGTCATGTTTTGAAGGCCACTTTTCTTTCCATTAATGCACAGTTTAGCTGTGAGCTGTGGGGCTGCAATGATATGTCCTTGCCATACAAGTTGCCGCGTCTGCTCTTTCTGGTGATGATGACTCTTAGGACCATTTGACAGGTAATCATTAGAACTTGGATCCTAGTGGAATATAGGGTCTTTTTGCCTATCAAAGTGGGAGGATTTATTCTGGCAACTCCTATTAATCTTAACAGGACTTGCATTTGTAAATCCTCCTGCTATCAATGAGACAGTTGACCCCTAAAAGAAATATCAACTACTCATGGATTCTTTAGCTGATCCAGAAACCTCAGTGAATTCCTCTGTGCTGGACTCTCATGTGTAGGAAAAACTAAGGAGTGTATCAGTTCAGCAAAAGATTTGTTTGTAGAGCTTGAAATTATGAACGGGTAGCTCTTAGTTTTCTATTCCCATTTATGATATATATTAGAAATGACTGATAGCAGCCAAAGTGGTGAGTGTATAGGAGACACTCATACATCCTGGATAAAAATATGTAAATTTGTTACAGCCTTTTTGGAAGGCAATGCAGCAGAACCTACCAGTACATTAGTGCAGATTGCCTTTGACCAAACACTTCCACTTTTAAAAAAAATCCTAGCTTATGGAAAATGTTATACATGTACACAAAATACAAGATTCCCCACTATAGCATAGTTTGTTTTTAATTTTGGAAATGTGTTCATTAAAAGGAGACTGGCTTAAATTGTTACTATATACATTTAATAGTATAGAATACTGTGCAAATACTAATAATGAGATGCATCTGTATGTAATATATCTCTAACATGTTTAAAATCAAACTGTAGAATCATCAATAAGTATAGCAAATCTCTAAACCCTTATGAGAATTGCATATATGTGAACATCATAGGAAATGTTGAGGAAGTATACATACCTAATAATAGTGCTTATATTAAGTAAAGAGATTAGTATTGATAGGGGGAGAATAAAAGTACTTGAACTTTTAATTTTACATATTTTTAGTTTTTAGAAATCGATATAACCAGGAAGTATCCATATATCACTTTATTTTAAAAATTTAGATTAATCAGTATAGTAGTCCAACACCAAATTCCTAGATGTAGTATGTGGGACACCCTGAAATAGTGATTTTGGGCTTTGTATTAAATTAGTGTTTTATAAACTTCAATTTATATATAACAGGTAATAATTAACAGGTAGGTAGTTAGATAACTGTGGTACACCCATCACAATGGAGTTCTTTGTAACTACAAAATGCTAATAGGAAACTACTGCTATCATGTGATCTCCAGGACATAATCTTAAGTGACACAAGAACTCTGTATTCAAGTATATGAGAATACCTATATTGAGTATAAGAAGGGGAGATGTACTTAAAACCATGAATAATTAAGTGGTTACTCATTGGGAAAAGGAAGAGACAGGGCACAGCAGTGTAAGCTAGGTTTCTTTGACTTTGAATCCAAAAGTAATCCCTAAAATGTTGTTCATCTGTAACCATTGAACATATCCATATGTGGAGTTATTGGCATAATTATATAGAAAAAAATAAGTGACTATAAAGGACACATAAAGTGTACATCCTAGGGGATGGAAATAGAGTAAAAAATATATTTAGTGGGCTTGGTGATAGTGATAATGTAATAGATAAAATAATTATATTCTCAAACCTAACAAGTTATATACAAATATATGCAGTTTTTTGTTTGTCAATTGTACCTCAATAAAACTATTTCTAAAAAGGTGCAACCCCAATCAATATAAATACAATATACATTTTTCTCATTCTAATAAGTACAATTTTTTCTAGCTAGCAAATTGGCAAAAGTTACTGGTATCATGAGAAAATTGCAAAGGAACCAACTTGAAGGGACTCCCACTGTGCATAGACAATTTGAATCTCAAGAATATATCATGATAGTCCAAAGTAGCTTGTGAACCTCTCACTGACCAGCCATGAAGTTTGCTAAGGCACCAAACCTTTATTCTAGAAACTAATAAAAAGAAGGAAGCAGTTATCTGTCGTGTTAAGATAGTATTTCAGAGTATCCAGATAGTTGTTGAAGGAAAGTTCTTATAGAAGAATCACAGTAAGTGCATGAGAAAGGATAGAATTTGAAATACCACCATTTTGCAATCAAATACAGGACTAATAGGGGACCTAGGCAATGATTAGCAATAGCTGCTATGATTTTTAGTTAAAAAGTTGATGCAGACATCACCTGAACCTTCTGAAGGAGCTTAAAATCACTACAAGTAGAAATCAGATCGTATAGGCCTCCTGGTCTGTTGAAATAGAAACACAGCACTACCTGGGAAAGATTCTTGGCAAGATAAAAATGAAAAGAAAACAGCCTGGATCTAATCAAGCCTGTGAATCTACCAAGCCTCTAAATCGTCAGGGAAAATATGGGGATAAGAGAGCTTGTTCAAGATAACATGAAGAGCCCCGCGTGGTGGCGCACCCTTGTAATCCCAGTACTTGGGAGGCTGAGACCAGAGGATCCGGGTTCGTGGCCAGCCTCAGCTACTTAGTGAGACCCTGTTTCAAGCTAAAGGATAAAAAACAGGACTGGGGGTATAGCTCGGAGGTAGAAGGCCCCTAGGTTAAATCCCCAGTATCACAAAAAATATATATATTTATATTTATATTCATTTTTATATATTTATATTCATATATATATATATGAAATTGTACAGGAAAAGCTGGGCATGGTGGCACATGCTTACACACTTGTAATCTCAGTACTGGACAGAAGGATCTCAGGTTCACAGCCAGCCTCTGCAACTTAGTGAGACCCTCTGCAACCTAGTGAGATCCTTTTTCAAAATAAAAAATAAGGCTGGGAATGTGGCTAGGAGGTAGAATGCCCCTGGGTTCAATCCTCAGTACTGCAAATAAAAAATAAATGTTAAATAGGGATGAGAGGTAGAGAGAACATCCCTGAGTTTAATAGCCAGTACCACGAAAAAATAATTTTACAGGGAAAGTGGCCCAATTTTCTCAACAAGTTACTGGTACAGGAAAAGGGGAGTTTACAGACATCAACTGCAACATGTTTTGTTTGAACCTTGTTTTGAGTAAGTAAAAGCTGTTTAAAAAAAGCAAAAACAAACCTGGGTGTTACTGGATTTTTTTTTTCTGTATCGGGTATTGAACCCAGGGGCATTCTACCTCCGAGCTACACCCCCAGCCCTATTTTTTATTATTTATTTTGAAACATGGTCTCACTAAGTTGTGGAGGGCCTCACTAAGTAGCTGAGGCTGGCCACAAACTCAGATCCTCCCATCTCGGCCTCCCAGGTACTGGGATTACAAGCGTGTGCCACCAGGCCCAGCTTGGATATTTTAATTGTGTTGGGTGCAGTGATTTCAATTTTTTAAAAGACATTCATCAGATATTTTAAAAAGATGACACAAATATAAATATTTGTTATTATTAAATCTACATTATGGTGTATGGGGATTTGTTTCTATTTTGTATTTGTGTTTAAAATTTCTCATAGTAATTTTAAATGGCAGGAAAAAGTCTATAATAATAATAGCCAAGCCGGGCGTGGTGGCGCACGCTTGTAATCCCAGCATTTGGGAGGCTGAGACCCAGAGGATCCTGGTTCATGGCCAGCCTCAGCTACTTAGTGAGGCACTCTGCAACTTAGTGAGACCCGGTTTCAAAATAAAGATAAAAAATAGGGCTGGGGGTATAGCTCAAAGGTAGAATGCCCATGAGTTCAATCCCCAGTACCACCACCAAAAAAATAAATAAATAAATAAAATAATAATAATAATAATAATAGCCTACTTGTGCATAACAGTATCTTCCTTTAAAACATGACTACTCTCCCCATTACTGAAAAGGGGAACTGAAAAGATTCAGTCCAGTCTTATATCTTGTAACCATGGACTCTAAAAGTCATCTTTTTAATTTATTACCTTTTATGTATGGCTTCCAGGGAAAGTGAGAAAAATTCTAAACATGTTTATTCTTTTTAAACTCACTCTTGTGCCAAAGAGTTTGATTAATAATCAGCCTCCCTCTCTCTCTCTCTCTCTCTCTCCCTCTCTCTCTCTCTCTCTCTCTCTCTCTCTCTCTCTCTCTCTCTCTCTCTCTCTCTCCCCCTCCCTCCCTCCCTCCCTTTAAATGAAAATAATAGAGTACCATGGAGGGGGGAAACATGTTCTTTCAATTTATATTGCCTACATTTTTGAAATTCTAAAGTTTTTGTTTGTTTGTTTGGTTTGGTTTGTTTGTTTTGAGGTACTAGGGATTGAACTCAGGGGCATTCTACCTCCGAGCTATACCCCCAGCCCTATTTTTTATTCTTTATTTTGAAACCGGGTCTCACTAAGTTGTGGAGTGCCTCACTAGGTAGCTGAGACTGGCCGCAAACCCGGATCCTCTGGTCTCGGCCTCCCGAATGCTGGGATTACAAGTGTGCGCCACCACGCCCGGCTTTCTAAAGTATTTCTATCTAGGCAATAGAACATGTAGGCCACTACTAATTCCCACACACAAAACCTGCCTGGTTCCTATACACCCTTAGACTTGTGGCACGATTCTCAAGGAATCTGGTGAATGATACTCTGTGTGTGTGTGTGTGTGTGTGTGTGTGTGTGTGTGTAAACCAAGAACACATATTCTCTCTTAGGAAATTTCAACTATACATTATTGTCAACTATAGCCAACATTCTGTACATTAGATCATTTCATAATATATATGTATCAAAATATCACACTGTACACCATAAATATTTACAATTTGCCAAATGTACCTCAATTTAATATTTTTTCAAAAAAGTTGGAAAATCATGTATGTATGTATATATATACATATATATATGTATGTTGCCAACTGGATTTTATAATAAATTTATTTTAACTAATACTTAAAAACACAAAAATTGCAACTTATCAATGGGATAACATGGCATTTATATAAATGTGTACCTTGTGTTAATCAGGTTAAGCATATCTATCTCCTCAAATGTTTATTACTTCTTTTTTTTTTTTTTGCAGTACTGGGGATTGAACCCAGGGGAATTCTACCCCCAAGCTATACCCCCAGCCCTATTTTTTTATTCTTTATTTTGAAACTGAGTCTCACTAAGTTGCAGAGTGCCTCACTAGGTAGCTGAGGCTGGCCGCGAACCCGGATCCTCCAGTCTCAGCCTCCCAAATGCTGGGATTACAAGCGTGCGCCACCATGCCCATCTTGTTTATTACTTCTTTGGGGTGAAAACATTTAAAATCCTTTCATGTAGCTTTTGAAGTTATACAGCATACAATTACTATTTATAGTCACCCTCTTATGAAACTTAACTGTAACTTAATACCCATTGATCAACCTCTCCTCTTCCCTCTTATTCTCCCTAGCCTCTGGGACCCACCATTCTACTTCTATGAGATCAACATTTTTAGAATTCACATAATAGTGAGGTCATGTGGTATTTGTCTTTCTGTGCCTGGCCAATTTCACTTAACATAATGTCTTCTCATTCCATCTAGGTTGTTTCAAATGACAGGATTCTATTCTTTATGGCTGAATAGTATTTCATTGCGCATGTATGCTACATTTTATCTTTTCATCAGCTGATGGACATTAACTTGTTTCTATTTTGGGGCTATTGTGAATAGTGCTAAATAAACATGGTAGTACAGATATCTCTTCAATATGCTGATTTGATTTCCTTTGGATCTATGCCCAGGAGTGGGATTGTTGAATCATATAGTAGTTCCATTTTTAGTATTCTGAGGAAACTCCATACTATTTTTCATAATGATTGTGTTAGAATAAGACTTAAAATTCTTATTCTTGAGTTCAAATATAGTTTAAGGTTCGAAGAAATCCACTTTTGTTGGTATAGAATCTATTAGCATAATATTTAAATATTTTTAAAAGTTTTACAGATACTAAGTGAACAAAACAGAAAATACCCTAAGGAGCTTAGAACTCTTAAGAAATTGGCAAGTTATGCTTATGTGGTAACAAAAAGTATTCAGAAATTAAATTGCTCTCTGTTAATCTTTGTTATGGCTTTATTATGTAGGGAAAATTGTCTACAGGAAATGTCATTCATTTTCTAAATCTGGCCTTGAAAACTGTAGGGACAGATCTGCTAAACTTTGAATAACATTTGTCTTTCAGATCTTTTGAAGATAATTTACAGCTGCCATACTTGAGATGCTAAACACATTTTCATGTACAACTTGTCTTAAGAAGGTCATTCTATAGCCGGGCGTGGAGGCACACGCTTGTAATTCCAGCATTTGGGAGGCTGAGACCGGAGGATCCCAGTTCACGGCCAGCCTCAGCTATCTAGTGAGGCACTCCGAAACTTACTGAGACCCGGTTTCAAAATAAAGAATAAAAAACAGGGCTGGGGGTATAGCTCGGAGGAAGAATGCCCGAGTTCAAACCCCAGTACCACAAAAAAAAAAAAAGAAAAGAAAAAAGAACGACATTCTATAATAAAATCTAGATTCACAAAGCACAACATTTTGGAAGGTGACTATGTTCATTGCAAAGTGGTTCTCTTCTTTTCCAAAGATTTCAGACTTCTTCAAAGTAAGAATTCACAGGAGTTCCCAGCTGATATATGTTAGTGCTTCACACACAACTCTAGACAGAGAGAGGTAGGTGTGGCACAAGCAACCACTGGAGAATGGAAATAAAATTTTTTAAAAAAGATATTCCAATACAATATAATTGGTGAAATAAAGGGGGAAGCTATAGATTGACTTGTCTAATTTGAGCACAATTTTGTAAGAATACATTTTTGGGATAAAATGTGTTCTTAAAGTCCAGTTTATTTGAGTATTATAATGCCCTCCTAGCAGTAGATCTCATTTATCTATTGTATCTCCCCAATAATGCTACGTAAAATTACCATTCAAATATACCTCTGTACACTTGATTCATATTTTTTCATTCATACTACGTTGCTGCAGCTCCCTTGATAAAATATTATAGAGTGAATAGTTTTGTCCCCTTTTTCTTAGATCTATAAGAGTAAGTAGTAAAATTATGGCATTCAGCATGTGGTATTGGCCTTACAAATTAGCAAACGTAAATATTTAGTAATACCTGGAAAAGCTGTCTGAGTGAGCAAACTTCAGAAATTAAGGAAAGGAGTAATATCTTCTGGAAATGAGAAATACCATGAATGACCATTCAATACATACTTATTATGAGGATTGAGGGAACTAAATTGAGCCAGGAAGGGGATCTGAAAGCTGTGATTCTTGATGTTGGATCCTGAAAAACCTCTCTTGATAGGATATTCTTGTGGTTTCTGCTCCTCCTACAACATCCCTTCCTTTTTCTCTTTCACTTTCTGGGTAGTCAGCAGAAGCACCTTGGCAGGCTATAGCAGAGCCAGGATGGAGAGCTTTACAGCCCACTCACAACCCTGTTTTAGCTATATTCAGTAAGTAACACTAGGGAAATTTCACTTCTTTTATTAAACATTTATATAAAAAGAATATGTCATAAGAAACAGTTTCAAAGCCTATATTTAAAAAAAAAACAAATCTCTGGGCTTCTTCTATATACAAGGCCAAAGACATAGGGTAAATCCTGAATAATTATGCTAAAAGATGAAACAGCTGGAGGAAATAGTAGGAGACCATTTACTTCCAATCTAATCTGATTGCGTATATGGGGAAACTGAGGCCAAAGAATAAATAATTTTCCTTAAACTCTTAAAGCTAAAAAATAGGAAAAATACAATAGTGATAAATGAATATCCATGTTTATCATGGAAATTTCACAATAGCCAAATTATGGAACTAATCTAAGTGTCTATAAACAGAAGAATGGATAATGAAAATGTGGTATATACATACAATGGAATTTTACTCAGTCATAAAGAAGAGCAAAATTATGCCATTTGTGGGAAAACGGAGGGAACTAGAGAATATTGCACTAAGTGATATCAGTCACAAAAATTGACAGGTCAGATGTGTTTTCCCTCATATGTGGAAACTAGGGAGAAAATAGAAAAGAAAAGGGACTGGAGATAATTGAAGAAAAAGACCAGTAGAATAGTGGAAGTGGATGGGGATGAGAGGAAGGAAGGAAACTGATGAAAGAAACAGCTCGTTTTTTGAGCTGGCTAATATCAATTAATATAATATTCTCAATTCTCATCCATTTTCTTGCAAATGACATTATTGTGTTGTTTTTTTTATGGCTGAGTATTGTGTGTACATACCACAGTTTTGTGATGGGTATCTTTTCTCCAGTGTATGCTTTCGGTGCCTTTATAAAAAATCAACTGGTTATAAATATTTGGACTCTTTTGTTCTATTTGCCTATATGTCTCCTATATGTCTGTTTTTGTGCCAATGTCATGTGGTTTGTATTACTATCACTTTGAAGTATAATTTGACATCAGATATTGTGATGTCTCCAACATGGTTCTTATTTCTGAGAATTGCCTTGGATATTCTGAGTCTTTTGTTTTTCTATATGATTTTTATAGCCGATTTCTCTAGACCTGTGAAAAAATACCATGATATTTTAATAGGGATTATATTGAATATGTAGATTGCTTTTGGTAGGATGCCCATTCTGATTATATTTATTCTGCTTATCTAAGAACGTGGGAAGTCTGTTCATCTTCTGAAATCTTCAAGTTCTTTCTTCAGTGATTTATAGTTTTTTATTGTAGAGGTCTTTTACCTCCTTGGTTAAATTTATTCCTGTGTATTTTATCCTTTTTGAGGTTATTGTTAATGGAATTGTTTTCTGGATTTCTTTTTTAGTGGATTTATGATTGATGTAAAGGAATGCATTCTACCTGTGACCTATACTCCTAGCCCTTTTAATTTTTTTTTTGAAACAGTGTATCACTAAGCTAGCCTCAAACTTGTGATCCTTCTATGCAGCCTCCCAAGTACTGGCATTAGAAGAAGACCTCTAATTCTAATCTACCAAAAGTGTTCATCCTGAATAGGCATATAATTTTGACCAATCTTTATTTATTGATAACCTATGATAGCCTAGGAACTGGTCATTGTTTTCCTTTCACTGTTGATGTGGTAAACTATATTAATATGTTTTAAAAATTTTAAATATAATTATAGTTTTCCTAGAGACATAGAATCTCCTTCATCTGGGTTCACTAAAAGCCTGAGTGTGTTACCAGTGCCTAACATACCTGCTAGCATGGTATAAGCTTTCAATAAGCATTAGCTAATTAAATGCATAATGATAAATAATGTTTTACCTATATTTCTATTTTTCCTTAATATGTGGTATGTTCTATTACCATGGCTGTAAGATTTCTTGCAGCAGTATGAAAAAAAGCATATATCTGAAATAAATTTGATTAAATATAAAGGGAATATGCTCACTCAATCTCCAAAATCATATCATACAACTTTCCACATGTGGAGCTAAGTAAAATTATGCCTCATCATATCACTTTGATTGGGATTGTAGATACTATTAATATAGTACTCATGGGGAGCAATATACAATGGGAAAAACAGAGTTTTTAAGTTAGACATGTTTAGGCTTGAATTATGTCTCTGACATCCTAAGCTATGGGTTTTGAACAAATTCACTTCCTCAAATTTCAGTTCCCTTACCTGTGAAACAGGGATAATAATACTTGCTTCAATACTACTGTGATCATGAAGGTGATTCTCCCAGGGTGAGACCCACTGCACTCTGAGTGGACTGACTCCTGTGATTTCCCTACATATGGGAAACTCAACTGCATAATCTGTGATAGTGAGAGAAAAAAGACAATAAAATATTTTCTTTAAAGTGTTATGATTTAACTAAGTAATAAAAATAGTATATAGTGTCTGGCATATTGTGAACACTAAATAAGTGTTACTTCAAGAATGACTATGAATAAATATGCTTTCTTTCCTCTGAAAAATTTACTGTGTCAAAACTAAAAATATGAAGTATGAGGATAAGATGCTCCCAGCTTTACATAGCTCTGAAGAAACATGGTTTCTTTACTGGTGATTCTCATCAATGGTTGATAGATGGTTGCCAAGTAGAAAAACATTATTGTCACCCAAAGAATTTATATTTTTAGTTTATACATTCTCTCCTTTAGAGCTGTTGTTAATCTCACACTTTCACATTTGGAAAGTGTGTGTGTGTGTGTGTGTGTGTGTGTGTAAAACTAAACTCAATAAATATTGTTCAAGGTTTGATTACATTACTTTGCATTTTTCCTCTAAAGGAAATAGTTACACTGTTTAGGTATATTCTCTTACTCTACTCTCACTCTCTCTCTCATCTTTGAAAGAATAGAATTATCATTTTGGGAGAGAAAACTTACTTGATTTTCTCAAATTCATTTGCAATTATAAAGTTCCAATAAATCAATTTGTGGTCCCCAAGCTTTTCCATCAGAATAAGGTACTAGAAACTGGGTATTTATATTAAAAAAAAGGTAAAAGACAACAAAGAGGGTTTACAGGAGGGATAAAAAAGGAAAAGAGGAAAAGAAAGAGCACGGTTTCAGTTAAGTAATCCAAATATAACATGTGTCTGTCATGGTTTGGATTCAGAATATCCTCATGACTTCAAGTCCTAAACAAGACAGCCATATTGGTGGGGGGGGGCTTGGTTGCTGAAAAGTAGTTTCTGGTGGTGTGACCTTGGGGACTAAATAGAGTTTCTCTCCTCTCTCTCTCTCTCTCCCCCCCCTTTTCCTGGCTCTCATGATGTGTAAGCAGAGTCGCTCTGTTCATGCTTTCTCTCTGCTTCTGGCTTGCATGCCCTAAAGTCCACATACTTCACATACTTCCCCCACCCTAACATGGACTGAGACCTCTAGAACTGTGAGCAAATAAATATTCCTTCCTTTAAGTTGTGGTCATATGCTGCAGTCAGAATGCTGAGATAGTATCCATCTCAGTTTCCTGTCTCCTTCCAAATCTATCATTGAGGTTAGAGAGATTTAATAAACTTCAGTGGTCTACCCCTAAAAAGTTTTGTTATTAGAACCATTTTCAATGAGTGGAAGTTGGTTAGGAGATCCATAGTGTCTATTTCACCTGGAAAGCATGTCATTTGAATAGAATTAGTAAATTTCCTCACACAGTTTCTGTCAATTAGTAAGGATTCAATCTGTGTTGACTTTAATTGGCTGAGATGGACTATTAAATCCTTCAATTCCACATAGCACACTCACCACAGGGAAATTTAATGGTAGTCCCTAGCCTCAAAAAATTTCAAAATAAGGCAATAAACTAAAACAGTCATTGAAAGGTAACTATTATTGAAGGTAAGAAAAGTTTTAATTTAAAATGGCCCCAAGTGCTGGGCATGGTGGTGCACGCTTGTAATCCCAGCATTTGGGAGGCTGAGACCAGAGGATCCGGGTTCGCGGCAAGCCTCAGCTACCTAGTGAGGCACTCCGCAACTTAGTGAGACTCGGTTTCAAAATAAAGAATAAAAAATAGAGCTGGGGGTATAGCTCAGAGGTAGAATGCCCCTGAGTTCAACCCCCAGTACCACAAAATAAATAAATAAATAAATAAATAAATAAATAAATAAATAAATAAATAAATAAAATGGCCCCAAGTGAAAAAAACAAAGACTTAAAAAAGACATAATTCAAAAACTCTGAGATAAATAACAATCTCTGTTCTCAAAGATCTCACCAGACTATTGAACAGAGACCTCCACAACTAGGCAATGCGATGCTAGGTTTATAGTTTATAAGTAGAGAAGATAATGCAGTGGTTAACGATTGTAAAACCTTACTCAAACATGTTGTCAGTGAAGCCCAATTTGACAGATATTGAAGATTTGCTACTCAAAACCCTTCACAATCCCCTTTTCCCTTTCCTTCACCTACCATGGAAGCCATCCCACATATAGATAAGAGTGCCCATGCGACATGTTAAGTAGCTAAATTTAAGTATTTTTTTGCTCACAGTCACAACTTCCTTTGGTGATATGTTAAAGGGTTTTTTTTTAGATTCATTTGAATATATTAACACAAAGTTTTTTCTTGTTTTCCCCTAGAAACAGTCCATAATCCATTAGTGTTGTTTCCCAAAATAGTTTATTTTCTTCTTTTCCTTTATTACTCTTTCTTTTTCCGTATTTCTTGAGGAATGGAAGGCATGTGAAACCAACCTGTTGAACAGAACCAGGTACCTAAGAATCATTTTATCCTTCTTTGTCTCTTTCAATACTCCCTACCATATCCTGTTACTAAATTCCTTTGGTTTTACTTGTTAAAATTCTCTTAAAGCCAGGTGAGGTGGTGCATGACTGTAATCTCAGTACATGGGAAGCTGAGACAGGAAAATCACAGATTCAAGGCTAGCCTCAGCAAGTTTGTGATACCCTTGGCAACTTAATGAGACCCTGTTTCAAGATAAAAAATAAAATAGGGCTCAGGGTGTAGCTCAGAGGTAGAAAGCTACTGAGTTTAATCCCCAGCACCACAATTTTTTTTTCTCTTGAATGTATATCTTCACTTTTATCACAGCAGCAGCACCACCCACTGGGACCCTTGCAAAAGCTTGCTAATGGTTCTGATCTGCTTGTCTCCACTTTGGTCCCCTGCAATCCTTTTAACACAATACTACCAGATATATCTTTCTAAAAAGAAATATGCAAATATGATCACATCATTCCTCTTATTTAACTCTTTTAATGTCTTTGCAATAGCTCCTTCTATTCCGACCTCTCTAGTCTATGCTCTTTCCATTCAGAATTATTTCTACTTCATTGAAGATGTCATGCTATCCCTTGCCTCTGTTCATTTTCACATGTTGTTCTTGTTTTCTTTTTTATTGATGCATTGTAATCATACATTTTTGTTAGGTACAAGCTGATAAAGGCATACATGCACACATTTCCCATTTAACACTTCCCCAATTCCTGCCCCATTCCCTCAACCTCCCTCCTTCTCGGGTTCAGTTTAGTGACTGGCTTTGATATGTTTGTGCAAGTACATCATGTGCAATAGGATGTTTACCTTCCTCCCATCACCTTCAGTCAAAACTATGGGATATGTACACAATGGAATTTTACTCAGCCATAAAGAAGAACAAAATCATGTCATTTTCAGGGAAATGGATGGAACTGGAAAACATTATTCTAAGAGAGATTAGTCAGTCACAAAAAGTGAAATATTATATGCTTTCCCTAATATGTGGAAGCTATGGAGAAAGTGGGACATAAGAGGGACTCAAGACAAAGAAAGAGAATTCTTAGATCAAACACAAACAACAACTGTTGGCGAGAGTGTGGAGAAGTGGGAACCCTAATACGTTGTTGGTGGGATTGCAGATTAGTGCAACCACTTTGGAAAACAGTATGGAGGATCCTCAGACAAATGGGAATGAATCTACCATATGATCCAGCAATACCACTTCTGGATATCTACCCAAAAAATGGAAACCAAACTATCAGACCATGCATGTGTATCTATGTTTATAGCCGCACAATTCACAGTTGCCAACTATGGAACCAGCCAAGATATCCTGTTTTCTTTTTTTTGGGGGGGGGGATATTTATAGTGATTAATTTATTTCTTTATTTTTTTATTTATTTTTTTATTGTAATAATTCGTGCTTTGTATATATACATTTTTGTTAGGTACAAATTGATATAGACAAATGTGCACACATTTCTCATCTGACCCTTTCCCCAATTCCCACCCTGCTCCCTCGCCCTCCCTCCCTCTCAAGTTCAGTTCAGTGAGTGATCTTGATATAATTGTGTAAGTACATCATGTGCCTTAGG